>VNJW01015361.1:0-108442 GCA_008042615.1 Drosophila auraria | reverse complement strand
GACTATATCTCGAAATTTATAGAAATTCGTTGAAAAACAGAGAAATTAAAAATTTTTGTACATTAATTTCGCCATCATTCCTATGGCAGCTATAGGATATAGTGGTCCGATTTCGGCCGTTCCGACATATATACTGCGTGCTAAAGAAATAAGACTATGCTGAAAATTTCAGCCCGATAGCTCAAAAACTGAGAGACTAGTTCGCGTAGAAACCGACAGACAGACAGACAGACGGACAGACAGACGGACAGACAGACAGACGGACATGGCTAGATCGACTCGGCTGGTGATGCTGATCAAGAATATATATACTTTATGGGGTCTGAGATGCCTCCTTCACTGCGTTGCAAATATCATGGCAAAATTATAATACCCTCTGCAAGGGTATAAAAAGGAAAAAGAAAAACAAGAACCCAAATCAAAAGAACAGCGGCAGCAAGCACACAACACACACCGCACACCACACACCCACACCCACACCCAACAATCGAGAACAACAAAATCAAGAGGACAAAGGGCCTCAATGGAACGGAGAGGCCCGGAATATATAGAGCGATGTTGCCAATTTTCACAGTTCTAAACACAGACAGCCGGCAGGCAGCGCAGGGTTGCTCTGTCACTTGCAGAAGCTCAAACGACCGATAAAAACGGAATGAAGCAGCGAACAAAGGGAAAACTATATAAAACAAAATAGAAATTGAAACATCCTTCCTGGGTAGCGTTAGTCAGGTTGGTGGTTGCCCAAACTACTGATGAAATTTATATGGGAAAGCATGAACAATGCCCGGCCCAGGGGGGTGGTGGTGGCTGCGGCGGCCGTGCGGGGGTGAGTTTTCCCAGCACCAGAAGTGCAACAATTTTCCATGGTGTGTGTGTGTGTTTGGCCCAAGAACCTGCCACAAGGGTTGCCAGCCAGAAATGCTCGAGACTCCGGAGTTGCCCCCGAGGGGATGGTTATGGATGGTCGCGGTGCATGCTCTAATGCCAGTGCAGAGCGGAAAAAAAAAGAAGTATAACAATATTAGTTCCACTTTCGATGGAGCTACAGGAAGCTATTTACCACAAATTCCAATTGAATTTCATGTGAAATATCCAACAAAAATACCTTAAATACCTTTGCAAGCCTTTCTTTCAATCCAAGTACTAAAAGATATCAATTGTCACCAAAGCTAATCAACTAATACTCTGCTACCAGAGATCTCTTACATCCAGGGGTATAAATACAAAATCTATTTATAATCGTGTGTTATTTGCTTTCTCTCTTATTCTGCTAGGCTTTTAGATAGAAAACTGTTCTATGTTCTATTTATATAATTTTTAAACATAGAACACTATTTTTCTCCGTGTAAGGACCCATGTTTGCTTGCTTCTCCTTTGGTGTAGAAAGGGTGTGACGAGCATTTCCGGGTAAGTAGCAAAAGCGCCATAATAAAATCTGTCTAACATTATTGGGTGGTTCGGGTTGAGCAGAGTTCGAGTTCTGGGTTTGAGTTTGGGGTTCCTAGAGTTTAAGGCTATGGGTCTGGATGTTATGGAGCTGTGAACTCAAAGTGGGAGGCAGCTTACTTGAAGCATTCGCCAGTTGTTGCTGCCCGGTGACAGTGTGGAAAATAAAGCACAAAAAAAGTCGGTAGAAAAATAAAAGGGGGTTGGTTCACGGGGCGGAATGTCAGATGAAATATGGTAAAAAATGTAAATTGAAAAAAATTTGTTGTTGTTGAGGTTGAGACGGAAAATTTATGGTGAAACGAGCAGCAAGAGAGAGTCATAAACTAAAGTAAAAGAAAAGTTGGGCGAACATAAAAAATAATAAAATGAAAATAGAGGAAACCAAGGTACAAAGTAAGTTGAGAAAAGCGATTAAATTTCATGAATTATGGCTAGCACAGCTATACGCGGATGGGAAGCTGTAAGCCGAGATGAGTTACGATAGATACAAATGTAACTGGCGAGTAGAAAGTTTAAGTTTAAACGCAGAGTTAAGCTGTAAATAATTTCGGCTATTTGGCAACCCTGAATTGCCAGGGAAAAGGGAAAATTATGTGTCAACGCTATAATTCACTTTGATGTCCAGCTAAAAGTTAATTTGCATTTTATATGCAAGCACTAAAAATAGCTCACACAAAAAGTAAACAAAGAGCCATAATTTATACGCGCAAAAAAAGGAGAAAAACACTTGTGTTTGCATTTCGGCCAAAAATACGGGGGAATGGAACAGAAATGGAAACATTAAAATTAAACACACACAGCAGAGCTGAGCAGTGCTGAGCAGAGCAGACGTTGACAGTTTCAGTTCATTGAACCGAACTTAATTAAAAATCAAGTTGAAGGTCGCTCTCTCGCTTCAGGCCACAAAGGAAAATATGCCGAAATGTGTATTTAATTTGAATATACAACGAATAACAGACCTTTACATGGCCAGCCAAAAAATATACATACGATTCCACGAAACTGGTAATTCGGCAAAGGTCAGTGAACATATTTAACAATAATAATAAAAAGAAATAACAACAACAACCAAAACCAGACACAACAAGTGAAGAGGAACGATGAAAGGGGGGCATGGGGAAAGGGAACGGAAGACCATCATTTCGATCATGATCGCTTTCTGAGCAATGTCTCGCGAGTAAAAACCTGTTTTAATTGAAGCCAAGTTTTTCGGTGGCTGCTGCGTGAAGTTTGGCAACGCCGCTCTCGCACACGCAACAGACGAAAATGTAAAGCAAACAAACAGTTGGCAACGCCGCGTCGCCAGCAGCAGCATCAGAATCCCAATCAGAATTTCAAGCATTTTAATATGAGAAACGTGACGCAGCAACAATAGAATAAGAAGCAGAAGAAGGTGGAGGAGGAGGATGAGGAAACAGTAGACAGCAGTAGACAGGAACAATTGGTAAATGAAACGACAGCAGCAGGCTTGCAGCATCAGCAAATAAAAAAAAATGTATGCAGCTGCTTCGGTCTACCATTGTGGTCAACATATTAAAACCCTGAGGAAGGCAGGTGTAATGCGATCCAAAGGTGAGCCTAATTGATAGCTCTGAACTTTGAGATTAATGGCATTCCTAATAACATTTTTAGACTAAAACGCAATTATTTATAATAGTTTAAAAAGGTTTAAGGGGAGAGAACATTATGTTCATTAGTAAAATATTTATTTTAAACAACAAGAAACTCATAATTCTAATAAAAACAAGTGGGAAAGCAAAGTCGAGTGTGACCGACTTTAGCGTATCAAACGCTAAGTGCTCAGATACGCGAAATTGTTTGCAAGCAGTGAGTGTGACTATTGACCTCTCGTTTTGACTTAATACATACACAGAAACCATGTTTATCATCCAATTTTACTCAAATTTTCAAAACACGTCCGCGAGTGCCTACTTATTTATTATAAATATTTACTTTAAGCCGAAAATTACGAGTATAGCTTATATACTGTTTTTTATGATTTTCGGAGGCGCAAGTGGGCGTGGCCAAATTTTAAAACAAACTTGATCTGCGTGCAACAGATTCCAATGTTGTCACCAAATTTGGTAACTCTAGCTCTTATAGTCTCTGAGATCTGTTGTTTCAAACGGACGGACAGACGGACAAACGGACAGACGAACATGGCGAAATCGACTCGGCTGGTGACGCTAATCAAGAATTTAACTACTTTATAGGGTCGGAGATTTCTCCTTCTGCCTGCTACATACATTCTCGGTTGGCCCTAACTTATAATACCCTTGTACCCTATGGGTACCGGGCATAAAAATCTCACATTCAATTGAAGTCCCCAGGGTTTCAAGACTTTTCATATTATATTGCAAGTTTTTGGTGTATTTTTTCTATATTTTAGGACAAAATAAACAAGCTAGTTCCTTAACCCGTGCTGTATAGAGATGCGCGTTGGTAGTCCCGCGGCATTAGATCGACTTTACACGTCGAGTGTGTGCGCGAGTGTGAAAGAGTTGTGTTTATGTTAGTGACAGGTGTTCGTTCGTGCGTGTCTGCGTCCGTATCTGTGTGGCTGCGTTTTGTATCTCTATCGGCAGCTGTATCAGTATCTGTGTTTGGTTTAGCGTATGCGTTGGTGTCCGTGAGTGCATCATAGGCGACGTAACAGCATAGCATAACTGCATCGAGTGCCAGTCACGTACGCCACACACCAAACACCGCACACAACACAGTGAGGCCCCGAAAAAAACACCACCAAATGCAGGTGTTCAATTTCATTCGGCGATGGAGAGCTGCTGCTTAGAGAGCTTCTCAATTTCAATGCAATTTTAGCGACAACAACAACTGTGGCGACTAACAAGTGTCACATTAAATAAGGAAATGACAACAAGTTCTACTTGCCCGCTTTTTATTTTTTTTTTTTGTTATGCAATGCATTTTGCCTTGGTATTTTTATAACGCTCCCAGCTAGCAAGCAAGCCATAATAATAATCACTCACTATGACTAAGGTAGGTTTCACCAGCGGCAGCAGGAACTTAAAGGTCAATTCGCCATTAACTATTAACATCGCAGTGTGCGTGCTGCTTGTCAGCCTCAAGCCTCAGCTTATTTCAGCTTTGAACTTGCAACCCAAACGGAATTTGGTTATTAACTCTGGCCTGTTAGAAGATTTAGCATGAGGTAATCACCGGTGCTGTGCTTTAAGTGGCCCTGACAACTTGTTTCGTATTCTTTTCCAAGGTCCCCCAAAGCCGTTCTTTTGTCTCATTTAAGCTTGCATGTGTGTTGAAAAATTATGTTCTTTAAATTTGTTATGACTTATTAGCGGTATTTTAATTGGATTTAATTAGCACAGCTTTTCCACAGGTTTACGTTGAGCTCTAGTCACCTGACTAATTAACAAATGTTAATCTACCATAAAAATATACTAGAAAAGGTGTAAAAAGGATAATGAAGAGTGCTTAGTTTGATATTAGACTTCTTTGGGTAGCATTTAATGGAATGAAAAAGATTAAGTTAAGAAATAATGACCTAAGAATGTCCAAATGACTAACAAAACCTTATTTTTTTTTAAACATTATATAATCTTCTATATTTAGCATGTTATCCTTTTAAAACATATTTATTAAGCTTAGTAAACTCAGTTTTTCAAGCTAGAAATGTATTTAGAAGTTGCAACCATCCTCATCTGTTACTTTTGTGGATGGCAATGCCTAAAAACTTTATTTTCAAGAACTCTAATCGAATTCCCAGCCCATGTTTATCAGTTAAACGTTTTTAGCTTCGCCCTGGATGTTTAAGGCCCTTCAACTTTTCGATTGACAGTAGTGCACGGGGTCTCTTATTCATTTCCATTCTGATTATGGCCTTAAAAAGGCTGACAAACACGCCCACACACAGACACAGACTCTTTCCCTGACTGTGTTGGCTTTTGTCTATTTTGTGTTTGCCGGAGTTGTTGTTGCTGTTGTGCAGGGAACGTGTTTTTTCAGACGACCAAAAACCGAAGCGACCTATACATAGCCCGCAACAGCAACAGCAACAGCAAGAGCAACAGCAACAACTGCGACTGCGACTGCGGCTGAAAAAAACCTGCAATACATTTCATGCCCTTAGGCTAAATAAGTCGCCTTGTGTTGCTCATCGTCAGTATTCTCTTGCTCTCCATCTCTTTTTAGCCCTGTTTGTCCCGTCTCGCTCTCCGCCTGCCTACATTGTTGTTGTCGCGCGACTTCAGCGTCGCCGCATGGCCAACGACCTTTATATCACGCTCGCACCGCAAACACACACAGAGACACACTCCTCCTGTACGGCTGCTCTTCTTCTTCTTCCGCTGCTCACTCACTCATTTTATAACCAAACGAGAGATTACAGTGAGATCTCTCTACCTCGAACCATTGTCAAGGCTATTTTAGTTTACTTTTGAGGACTTTGGAAATTTTAAAAGTTTTCATATCCTTAAATTCTTTAAAATTCTAGATTCAAGGATTAAAAAATTGCGCATTATAGATATTTATAATGGAATGTTTCTCTATCATATAATCTTTCTTTACTAGTCTTTGTAAGTGATAAAGTTAGATGACATACCGTAAGAAAAGTAAACAAAAGTATACTAATCCAGGTGGAATAACCTCAATAAAAATGTACTTAAATCATTAGTGGATGAAATATATTTGCAAGTATTCTACTTCTTAGTTTGGTCGGTAAATTTATGTTAGGCGGGCCCCTTCCAGAAATTAAAAAAAAAACCGTAGATAGGGGGTGTTTTAACATACATTTGGGTAAAAAAAAATTATGTTGGGGACGCTCTTAGTTTAGTCGCAATTAATTTTTGAAGTTTTCATACAAAATTAGCTCGGCAACCGTAGCAAACACGCACGAGTTGTCAAATTATGAATACACAGAATCCAAGCGCCTGTCTGTGTGATCGTCGCGGTACAGTAGTCTGTCTGGGAAGCTTAAAATGTTTGTTAATTTTTTAACAGAAATTTACAGTTTTGTCAAATAAGGTTCACCAATTATTAAAAGGAGTTTTAGTTAGAGTTATAGAGGTACGACTGTAACTTCCAACTCAGTCAGACGATTTAGCTTTTTGTCTGCTCTCTCTCTTTCCACCTATTTCTTTCTCTCCCGCCTCGTTCGCTTTTTCCCATGTTTGCTGCCTCGCCTGCTTCGTTTGTGCGTGACTTGCGTCCCCCCGCTGCCCACGCCCCTTTTACCCCTTTCCGCCCCCGCTCTTTTTTTAATGGAGCGTCGTCTGCAATTTAATAATTTCGAGTTGGAGAGTCTCATTTAAGCCTCTTTTTTATTTTGCACAAAACACACACACACACACACGCTTAGCCACAACCTGTCTGGCGCACACTCGATTTTATTTATTTTTTTTGTGCTTTGGTAGCTTCTATTTTACTTTTTTGCCTTGCCATGTTTTCCAATTAAAGTGCAGGCGGCCGGTGGTGAATTTTTAGTTTCCTCTAGTGCCATCTCCTTTTTTTTATTTTTGCACGCTAAGCACCTGTCAGGTGAGTACCTGTGGTTGTTGTTGTTGTTGTGTTTTGTAATCGCCGCTTACAATTTACCGTTATGCGGCGGTGTAATAAAAACAACAGGCAGTTTTTTTTTCCAACTTTTTTCTGGTTTTTTACAAAAGACATTTCGTGAGCGATTTTTATCGCATTTTACACGCACAATCAAGCAGTGGCGCCACCCGAGGGAGGGGTGAGGTGGTATATAAAAATGCAATTTTTATTGCAATTTCGTACGCAACTTTTGTATGCATATTATTTGTTGTTGTTATTCTCGGACTTGTTTTATTTTTGTGCACTCGTTCGTTGCTCTTTTATTCCACCTGAACTTGGTACCGATTTTGTGAATCACGCGTCGCCTTCAAAAGCAGGTCAGCCCCGCTATAAATGACACATAAAAGCAACAAAAGCGAATACAATAACAACATTGCCGAGCAAAGAGAATTCGCCATAAACATGCAAAGTTTATTTGACACAGATTTTTATTAATACGCTAATATGGGCTATATGCTGTTCGGTTGTTGACGTAGGAGCTTCTGCTTGTGAAATAATATAAATAGAAATGATGATTGAAGGTATTTCTAGACTAAAATTTATTAGGAAAATTATTAATACAATGTATCAAGCGATCGTCGCATTTACAGCTTCTGTTGATGAAGGATTCATAGGCTCTCATCTGAAACAGCTACATATCCAAGCTTTCTTCAAGTATTTCTAAAATTTTTTCATTTATTAACCTTTTTAAACCTTCTCATCATCGATTGTTTTATTACTGATAGGTAGTGAAAAGTTTACCGATACCGGAAATGTATTTATTGAGTAAGAATAATGAATTTTACAGAAAAGGCTCAGGGAATCACAATCCATAAGGGGAAACTCCATAAAAAATATGTCTCATCTTCTAACACTAAAAAAACCCTTTCCCTTGGTTCTATATCCGCATTCAACCAACTTTCTTTCCCACAATTCACTGGGATTTAATACCTTTGACTCACTTCAGGCATTGGAAATTATATACCCGCACATATCAATGGCAAATAAAAAAACCACCACCGACATCATGAGGTTTAGATTCCTAGGAATCCAGTGAAAATTCCATACAATTTACGCAAATTGCTTTTGCTGCTCGCTATTAAATGTATCTTATAGTTTATAGTACACAGCGAACCCTCTGGTATCGATTACAACAATTTGTGGTTTATAACGTTGGGGTATAAAAAAAATAAAGCAACTAAAACAGGCAAGCAAAAAACAGCTGGGAAAAGCGACTGGCAAAAGTTACACAGTTGTTGGCACATAAGCAAAGAGTGCAAATGGAAAGTAAGTAATTAACTATACTCTGCGCTCTTATTATAGACCCAAAACCTAGTGATAGAGAGAGGGAGACCCATTGAACTGAGTTGGGTAATCTATGGTATTTGCCTATTTGAAAGGGGTCTCTACTAATCACCCATCTGTTTCTCGCAATTACCTTTAAATCAATAATAAAGGTATTATTATACAATCAAGTATCATTAAATATATATAAAAAGTGGGAAACACATTTAAAAACGAACTTTGCATGCAAATCGGAAGGGAAATTCAAACATCTGGCAAAATGTGAAAAAAACTAGGTAGTCTTTTCAATTAATAATGATTACTTGATTGCAGGTTGGGGTTAACAGGGCTAGATTTAAGATTTTTATTCAGTTTAATTAAGTTTAAAATGAGGAACCGTATTTTTTACATTCCCGCATCTATATTTTCGTATGTATCTGTATCTTTTTCCTAGTATCGTTAGCAATTAAATCGATTGAATGCTTATAGCTTATTCATAATTATTTCTATTCAACCAGACCTGACCTACACCTACCTCTTTCGCTCTCACACTATCGCTGTCTCTCCCTTGAGCGCCCAGAGTTGCTCAGCGGATATTACGCAACGCAAATGCAAAATTGGAAGCGAGGCACAGTCACAGTCAGCTAATAAATAATGCAAATGCATTGCAGTGAGTGGTAGTGGCACGAAGGAGGAGGGACGCGGAGGAACGGGTTTTCAGGCAATTGAACTTTTGCTGCAGCAACTTTCTTAAGTCAAACAGCTGTTGCTGCAAGAGACAGAGAGAGAGAGAGAGATAGAGAGGGAAAGAGAGTGTGAGTGCAATAACTTTTCGCTTGTGTCCCGCCACATTTATTATCGCTTTATTTTTATCGCATAAATAAAAGTGCAAGAGCGTAAAAAAAGGGCTTGTCAACACACAGGCAAAGTCGCGACTCGCGACGTCAACGTGGAAAGAGATGAATGAGTTGAGTTGAGTTGAGGCGACTTGAGCTGAGAGCTGAGAGTGGGACAGGAAATAAGACGGAGAAACACATTGGGGGTAAAAAGTTTAAGGACATGTTTGTCATGTTTACATTTCACTTCAAGTGCCTTGCACTCTTTAAGAACTTTACCTTGGCATTTTATTGTTGCTGGTCGGCTGGCCGCGAGGTCAGGGGCGGTTTTTACGAAGGGTTAAGTTGCGTCTTCCTGTGAGTTTTATATTTATGATGCCTTAGCACGCGACTCGCATTTTATTACACTCTTTCGAGGATTTCCACGGAACGGTAAGGCTGAAACCTGAACCACACCCAACTTAAGTTATAGAACTGTCTGTCCGGAGACCCTCGATCCCTCGTTCCCTCATTCCCGTCGTCGCTTTACCGTTTAATGGTGTTAATAGCCTTTTGACTAAACTGGGCGTGTTCTCCGCTTCTCCGGTAGACAGTTTTTGTTTTAGCCTTTGTCTTAGGCTCGTCAACCCAAAAGGGGGCAACACACTCGTTTTGGATAGCAAACAAGAGTTGCTGGGTACGATCTGATAAGCAAACCAGACCAGAAACCAGAGACAGCTGAGGAATTATTGGTCTGGCACCGGGATTTGTGAGTTATTTGCGGTTATAATAGGCCCTGCAATAACAGGGGAAGTGAATTGCTTTTGGTCAAGTATATTTTTATAGTATTTTTCAGTATTCATCAGTATTTTAAATTGAGTATATTTTTTTACAGTATTTTTTAGTATTGTTCAGTATATAATATGAAAAGGGGAATACTGTACAGTTACCAGATACGAATATTTTCCAAAATTAAATGATAAAGACAGCCTGGAAAATAAACCAATCTACAAACAAATCAATGGTCAAGTATATTTTTATAGTATTTTTCAGTATTCATCAGTATTTCAGATTGGGTATATTTGTTTACAGTATTTTCTAGTATTATTCAGTATATAATATGAAAAGGGGAATACTGTAAAATAACCAGATACGATTATTTTCCAAAATGAATTGATAAAGACAGCCTCGAAATATAAACCAATCTACAAACAAATCAATCCGCACTTTCCAAAGGAGGAGAAACACTCCCTAAAGACCACCCACACAGAAAATAAACCAAGCTCTGACTACTTATATCATTCTTTTAGAATCTCCTATTCGCGTCATCCGTTATACAATTTTTGTTATGGCTTTTGGGCTTGAGCCCACACTCCCATTTATGTAAGAACATTATAAGCAAAACGCTCCTCTTCTCCTTCTCCTTTTGTTTCTGAAAGCATCACGAAAACCTTTTTAGACTTTATATAAATCTTTATTTAAAGCGGAAAAACAAGGGAAAATATATGGAAATGGATGTTGACTTTGGGTTGGCATTATTTTCTCTCTGACTTTTTGTGGCTTTCTTTAATAATTTATTGGAAGCTGTGGACGAGATATGTATGAGTGTATGAATGTGGCTTGTATCCGGTTTAAAAATAGTTTCTGATTGAGAATACTATGAATCAAATGAACTTTTTCAATAAAACCAAATCCCGCCCATTCATCCTTGATTCTGGTATTTATACACAAACATTTTTGGTGAATATTTTGATGTCAAATTATCCATTTAGGGCCGATTTTTCAATGTCAGGTTTACTTTTGTCAATCAGATTAATTGTTTTAGAGTATTTTAGTCACCAAAAATCTTACTGACAAATTTTTAACTAACTAAAATTCAGATAAACCAAAACATGATTTTGAGGGGCCCACATTACTCCGAAAAAAATGTATGTACCTCAATGACAAAAGTTAACCTGACATTATAAAATTGGCCCTTAATATGGTTTAGCTTTAGTTAAGGAATATTATAACTTAATGTTAAATATAAACCCACACTTTTAAGTTTCTTAATTAACTTAACAATTGTTTAACTTCACATATTTGTGCACTCCGAGTAGCATTGAATTCTAGCACTTGTTCCGCTTTAACAATTGCATTTCCCAATTGCTTGCCCAACTTTAACACTTAAAACGTATAAATTAAATTGGTCGGAGCTCTCGGAAACACACACACAACAAACCAAATACAAAATGCACCTGCATTGCAAAGACAAACAAGCAAACAAACACACACTATACACACTATACACACGCACACACATAAACTAAAATAAAACTAGCAAAGCATTTGAAAATTAATTGCAAAATCCATTTTCATTTCGGACCTCCGACAACAATTTCAACGAAGAGAAAGAGAGAGAGAGCGCAATGGAAACGAGGGCGTTGGTCACTTAAACGGGGGAAAAATGGAAAACTTAAATGCACCAAAAAATGGTCGATAACGTTTGCGAATTTAAATGCTGCAAAAAGGTTTTCGCCGGCAAAAGATTAAAGCGTACGCTCGCAGCATGTAAATGTATTAAAGTGTGTGTGTTTGTGTGTACATATATCGGGTTGAATAAAGCAATTTCAGTGAGTGGCCGGGTGTGCTAGTGGGTGGGAGTGTTGGGTTCGACCCTCGTGTGGGGTTAAATGCCATAAATAACGAAACAGGCGGCAGTCAGCACATAAAATACAAAACCAAGCACATAATGTACGAAAACACAGAGCAGGCAAGATATGATGGGTAGCAGAAGGGGAGAGACTGAGAGGGAAAGAGCCGGCCGGGGAATATACACACAGAAAGCTTAGCTTGAGTGTGAGAGCTAGAGAAAAAGAGAGAGAAAGAAAGAGAGATTGTCTGTGGGATGCTCTGCAAATTTAGACATTTTCTAGCCAGATCTGGTCACATTTCAAAAGTTTCATCTCAATTAATTAACCAATTAACATTCTTAGAATAAGGTAGTTAAGCTTAGTTAGATCCATAAGATCCAAGGATACTAAAGGTAGTTTCCATTAAAAAAGAGACTCCTGAAAGGTATTAATTACCCAAAAGGTTAAGTGATATTCAGATACCTTTAACATAAACTCTTATAAAATGATTTCAAATTATATTGAAGCATTTTTAGGCTTGTAAATTGTTAAAGACAATCGTTTAACAAGTTTTCAAGTTTTCGATATACTAAATAACCATCTGGTTTTGTTGTAGTTTAAATTTTAAATTTGTATGCTATATAGTAAATAATATTATCATATTATCCTAGTATAGTAGCTTTGAAATAATTTAATCGTATATTTTACCCCTCCACATAATCTTTATTTTCTAAGGCTGGCAACACTGATTTCCGAGTGACGCTGACGTCGCTGCCAGCAGCCGAAAAAGGCCAAAGGACGCCGGGCGGGTGGGAGTGAAAATCGATAAAATCAAGGGCAGACAATGCTGATGCCGCTGCTGCTGACGTCGCTGCCTGTGCTGGCAGCGCACGTGAGGCTTGTGCTTCTTCTTATGCCGTCCCCTTTGGGTGGCGTCGCAGCGGGCAGCAGCAGAGGCACCAACCCCCAAGGCAGCATTATTGTGAAAGTTTCCGACTTTCAGTGAGTGTGTGTGAGTGTGTTTGTGCGCCAAGGCAGTAAAATGAAATGAGAAAGCATGAAAAATAATCATTTTGGGGCGCTGCTCCAACATTCCCATCCCTTAAATTCCCAAGTAACTTTTTTGGGGCGGTGCCTGGCGAAATATTTCAAATTGCAGAGCAGCAGCCGAAAAAAAGTAGAGTCCTTAGAGGGATTTTGTTGTTGGGCGGCTCTTCGTCCGTTGCCATTTATACATTTGGGGTCAAGATACTAGGGTCCAAGCACTTTAATTCGTAATTCGTCTATCAGAAATGATATATATTCCTGGAATTTTGAATCTTCGGAAGAATGCATTAATATGAATTTCTTAGATTAAGTAGTTAATCCAGTTTGTGGATTTCTGGTTTGAAATCATTTAATAATTGTGTCCAATAGTTTGCTACAAGTGTTTCCTCTCTGATTAGCTTGAGAAAATGTATCTTTGTATACTTTTTGACTCTTTTTTAAAAGATTTTTATTCTTTTGCTATTTTCGGGACATCATTGTATACAGTTTTTTTATTCAAACTACTTTATTCGCCTCTTATTCCATACAGTTACAAGATTGAGGCAGAGGTCATATAAAAAAGTACACTGTTTTTATTAATGCTCAAATAAAGATTTAAGAAAGAAGAACTTTAAATTAAATTTCTTTAAATTGATGAGGAAATTCATTGGAAACCAAACTCCTCTTTTCTATTATATTGTGTGCTATTATATTGGCCAGAACTATAATACCCCAACTCTCCTTTTCTGCTTTGCCGTCTCTGTCTTAGTTCCTTCCTTTTTGGGCGCTGTCAGCGGCAGAAAGGACGAAGATGACAGCCAAAGGAGCATTTGGTGGATGGAGCGAGCAAGCAAGGAGCGGCAGCGGCAGCGGCTTCTGTTTCGCTCGCTTGCTTTTATTTCGGGCTCGCAAAACTTTTTCGGGAGCCCCGTCAGGATGGTGAGGGTGTGGCTGTGCTGTGTCCTGGCGCAGGATAATGTTTTTTGGTAGAAGAAGGCGCGCCATCAAATTTAATGTGAGGACTAATAGAAAATGGCGTCTGCATTTAAATTTGCCCCAAGCTCTTGGCAAGGACGTCAAGGCGGCGGATTTCTTTTCTTTACCCCAACCTCTGCTTCCCGTTTTCTTTTATCAACTTTTTTTGGCGCTCTTTTTGCATTAAATTAATGTGAAAATGTCAAATTTATGGATGGCGGCGGGGAAAAGTCCTCGGGGATTGGCTTTTTGTTATTGGTAATGCGATACACAACCGAGCTGTGAATATGGGCGTGGCAGAATTGCCTTCGTCTCTGGTGTTTGTGTCATTCTCATTACGCGTTAAATTTCGTTTCTTCTTTTCCTTTCGAGGTGGAAATTTAATTTTCGTGGCCGGACTTTAATAAATTCAGGGGGGATTTTGTGAGTAAAGACAAGAAACCTTGAACAAGTGTCTTTAATTGAATATGAAAGAGGATTTAGGGAGCTACGTTTTGGTGGAAGTTTTAATATGTTTGAATTTAATTAAACTAAAGTATTATAGATATTTTAGTCCATTTTTCAATCTCTACATTTATATAAATTGACAAAGAATACTATTTATGCTAAGTAAATCAATTAAAGAAGCTATAAATTAAACAAAGATTAACACAAGAATGAAAAACCAATTAGTAGCCATTTAATCATAATAAATGAAACATTTCATTGAGCTCTTTAATAAATGTATTATTATTTTTAAACAAAAACAATGAATACATGTCATTTGCCAGATAAATAAGCCATTAGCCAAGTTTCTAGTTAAACCCAAGAGCTTTCCAGCTTTATTTTCATGGATAAGCTATCAGAATTTAGGCCATCTAATTGACCATTAGGATCCCGTCGACAATCTCGCTCGTATTTCATCGAGTTTTCCCTTTTCGTCTCCCTCTTAGCCCTCCTTATCTCTGCAAATTATCACAAAACACTTAAAGCTTTGCGAAAAGTTTAAGATATTTTACTTTGGGCTTTAATATCTAAACTGTGACTACCCAACTTTTGTCACCCATTCCGCAGCAAACTTAATTAGCCGAAACAGCAGCAGAGCTAGGCCTGTGTAATCAAATTCCAAGTAATCAAGATTCCAGAAAAGTTAAAGTAATTTAAATTCTGGATAAGGGTTTCGGAACGCAGAATGAGAAGCCATCGCAATTTATCTTCATATTCGATGAATTAAATTATCGGCATCAAAGTGAAGAAGCGGAGCAAGATGGCTTAGGCTAGAAAAGCCTTTGGAGCTCTAAGCTTGAGGTACTGAGAACAAATAGGGTTACATTTTAATTAAATTTAGTTTTGCCTTATTTTGCATTTATTTTATATTCCCTTTCTTCTTTAATTTTTTGCTTTTGTTTCCATATTTAATTTGAGAAATACTTGAATTCCTGATTCATTTTATTTATTTATACTTTATTTCTGTCGGTGCTTTTGTGTGTGAAGTGCGGCAACAGCGCAGCGCCAAGAATGCCAAAGTAAAAATGGGCGCAAAAACTAGTTACACAAACACAAGCCAGCGCCAACACACAGCCACATCCATGGAGCAGACAAGATGCCAGAAACCAAAACCCACCCAACCGCCACCCACTGACCTGGCACGTATCCCCCCCTACCCCCAGCAGACACTGACTGCGCCACCCAATGCCTCCTTCCTTGGAGCTTGGGGCGTTGTTGCCGCATTATTTTTATCAAAAAAAGAAAATACGAAAATGTTATCAAAATGTGCGTTGCCAGCTGCGGCTCTAGAGGAGGAAAGAGGGGCTAGGGGGAGGTCAGGGGGTTTGAGAAAAGTGTGCTGAGCTTTTCACTGTGTGAATGAGGTCGAACGGTGGGCGGAGGGCGGAGGCGAGGCCGAGTGGGTGGCTTAGATGGCACGAGAAAAAGTTGAAAATGAAAATAATGACAGCGTTGACTGGAAAAAGAGAGAATGGAGGAAAAGGAGGGTGCAAAATAGGGAAAAGGGGGGCTAAATAGGGGGTGGTGGCAAGTGTGTAGGCGTAGGGATGGTGTGCGTGTGTGTGTGTGTGCTGGATTTCCAGCTTTTGTTCCTTGCCTTTTATTTTTTTTTGTTTTGTTTTGTTTTGTCTACGAGAAAAAGTTGCACAAAGTCTATATAGTGTGTGTGTGTAGTGTGTTGTGTGTGAGCGAGTGTTGACTGTGGAATTTGCGCATGTACAACAAATATATAATACATAATGTGTGTTTATGTGTGTGAGTGTTGTTGCGTATATATACAGACGTAAATTGCCATCGATTTTCTCTGTTGCCATGTAAGAGGAAGGCAGGAAACCCTCCCCAGGCAGGGCGGGGATTTAAGATGAGGTAAAAGAGCAGATGTGTGTGTGTGAGTCTTGTTTATGTTTATGGGATTTTAGCATAACGGCAGCATAGCGGCAAAGTAAGTCCATCTATATATCTATCCATCTGAAGAAGCACAGGATGCCGCCACAGCATATCACAGATACAAAGCACACACACACAGTGTGTGTCAGAATATTAGCCATTAACCAGATTCAGCATCAACAGCTCTTTAAGATTGTCAGTTAATAAAAATAGAAATTCTATAAAAAAAACATTTAATGAAGGTTTCAATGATATTATTTATTATTGATTTCTAGATTTTTTGGGAAATTAAACCCTTTATTTACATTTGCATAAATATTTCTAATTATCTAAGCATTATTTTAAACAAAACTGTCTGTAATCTAACCAACGAAAACTTGCACTTTTTAATCAAAAAATATATATTCATAATCAATCACAACAATCCCTCTGATATATGCTAAGCACTCCTACTACCTTGCCTGCAGCTGTATCTATGAGTTGCTCCAGTTGCACGCCCCGATGGCTTCAAAAACTAAGCTGCTAACGGTTGAAGTATCCACGTATCTGCCAGATACTTTTACCTATCTTGACTTCTCATCGAGCCACACGGCCGTGAATGAGAGAAATAAAGTAATTTTATGCCAACGCTAAGGCAAAGGGCAAAGTTTTCCTAAGGATTCCTCCTGATCTAAATCATTCGCCTTTCTCCCAACCACTAATTAAGGCTTCATTCTCTGGGGTATTCGTTCGCTGACATCTTGTGTATTTATGGGATTGGGCAATAAATCACCTAAAGCTGCAGAAACTTTAATTTGTCAACTTTTGACAGAATGACATTTACGACGATTGAGCTGCGATTAGCTGGTTGACGGAAAATTTAATTAGTTTATCTTAAAGTCGTACTTTTTTGATACAAATAAATGTAATAGGGATTGGTAAACATTCTAGTTTTGCAGATATGTGTAAGTTATATATTTCCCAACGATCCCTTCTATTTTTTACCCTAATCGTCATCGTTCAAGCAAACCCCAAAGCCCCAAAAAAAAAGAAAACGGCAACAGCTTGTTGTGACAAGGAGGCACATGCCAAAATCTTTGATAAATCAGTCAATCACGCCATTTGATCAAAGATTACGGCTCCAAATGGAAACCCAAGAAGCCCTCCATTTCTCCAACCAGAACGTGTTGCCAGAAAAAGGAAAATCTAAGGAAAAATATATATATATTGCAGCAAATTTTCCCTACTAAACGTGCGTGATTTCATCAAGGGAAATGGCAAAGGAAAAAAAGGGGCAAGAAAAAAAGAGAAACTTTCAATGTTCAACCAAAAAGAATTCGCTATGAACAGGAATATTGTCCTTTGGCACGAAACTGCTCTTAAAAATACACTTACTATTTTAAGAAGTAATATTTTCAATAAATATTAAATGACAAAAATAAAATAAAATTATTTATTAATATTTGCCCTTTTATGGGTAAATAATATCCCTATATCTTGACAACTCTCCTTCCTCCATTATATTATTACCTAAATTATTATAATTAATTTGCCTAATTGAATCCTTTTTGATATTTTAAATAGCTTCAAGTTCAACAGAAACAAATCATCCTTGGTTAGGGTATAGCAAATCCTTTTCGGCAGACAGCAGCACTAGTCCTTTTTATTAGTTATTCCCTGCGCCAGCCTCTCGTCCCTGCAACTCGTTTTTTTAGTCCTAGAAAGGTTCATCCGACCGAAAGCCCCTTGTAGTTTATTTTATTTTGTTTTTTCGTTTTCTGCAAGACTTTTTCACTCTGACAGGCGACGCCAGTTTGTCTTGGCTTCGCTTTCGAACACATGTTTTGCTGCTTTTCCTTGGCTTTTCCTTGGCAGCTGCTGCCAACACACAGGAAAATCTGGCAGCGCAGGAAAATCTAGAGCAAAACAACAAAAACAGAAAACGGAAAACAAAAAGCAGCTTACATCCTGCTATACGTAAAAGGTGTGGCCGCCGCGGCAGTCAGCAAAAAGGAAAAAGAATTAAGCAAACATTTATCGATTTATGTGCCGACGACGAGAACTTAAAGCTTAAACTGGAACAGCACAAAAAATGCGCGCGTCATGCGTGCTGGAAAAACAGTGCCCAAAAAATTGGCAATAAAAATGGGAGGAACATGGGCGTGGATTGGCATTGTAGATTATACAGTTGCCGCTCCAAAGAAGCAACTTTTGTATAAAATATATAAAATAAGATAATAAAACTTAACTATTAACTAAAATGGCTTTAGTGACTAGTCCCTTACAATCCCAGCATTTATATCCCTTTTTTCTTTTAAGTTGTTTGATAAACAGTTGCAAATTATAGTTCAATTTCATTTCTGTGGTCTTTTTAGAGACATCACTTTAACTATAATGTACTTCTTTAATTTATAGTGATACTATTGACTTATTTATTTATTATTAGGATACAGAATTCAAGCTATGGTCGGTTTTCTATATCCAATACCCTCTGTATTAAGAGTCATACATGTGCGCGTCCCTGGTTGATTCGATTTTAAGCAAGGCCCATTAAACGACGAATCAGCACGAAAAATGCACAAAGCGACGAAATATTGGAAACGGGAATGAAGAGAACACGAAGAGCGAACATTTTGGTTGGGTAACCTCAATTTGTAACATTGATTGGGGATTTGATTCGATGAATGGAAGCCAAAATACATATATGTATAAATATGTTTAAGGCCATGTGGAACCGATGAAAGAGCCTTTGAGAACCCTCAAGAAACCCATCAGAGGCCTACATCATCGCTAAAGAAAAATCTGTAGAAATCCACCCACATCCACTCAGAAAACCACTCGAAAAGAGAGTGAAAATGCATTAAGTACACACCGACAGCAACTGAAAACTGGCAACAGCGCCTAAAGAGGTCTTAAAAAGAGGCTAAAAATTATGAAGACTGAAATCAAATGTTGAAAACTAAAAAAACTCAGAGAAAATAGTTTGAATTGAAGTTATTTAATGTTCAAAACTACAATGGTTTTCATTTCAAAGATTCTCTAAATTGGCTTATAAATATACTGAACTTCAATTTCATTTTCCATTTTGTGCTATTTTTGTGACACTTTTCCGAGTGTTTGTGGTCCAAAAAGCAATTCCCTGTACCTAATGTCCCCATACAAAGTTGCATATTCAGCGTATCTGTATCTGAACGGTCGGAATAAAATATAAAGCTGCACAACAACAGCCGGAGAAAAAGAATTCAAATACAAAAAATATAAAAAAGCGAGGCAGCAAAAGGAAAACCAATAAAGGCAACAACAAACATTGACGGGCCAACAACTCTACGTAAACTTCATTTACTGTCTGGCCCGGGACACCCTCCTCACCTTCCACCCCATCCCTCTCTTTTGTGTGTCTCCCTGCCAGCCCCTTCTATCCCATTCTCACATTTATTGAAAGGCCTGCACGCAGTTTGGTTTCTTGTCTTTTTTTCTCTGTTCTTTTTTCTAGCTCCAACACAAAATTACTTTTTGTGGCTTGACTGGTGAGGTCTCTCCTATAGCCATCTTGCTCGCTCCTTATCGCACTCCCTCTCCACTTCTCTATCTGGCCCGCTTCCTCTCACTATCAATATACACAATTGAGGTTAAAGTAATAGTTACATTTGTTAGAAAGTAAAATATTAGTTATATTTGGCTGATTTCGAAAGAACAAACTAATTTACAGGACTTTTTACAATTTTCTGATAACTAAAAACTAAGAAAACTGCGTTAATTGTGTTTGATTTGTTCAAATAATTAACAAAATCAAAGTTCTGTAGATAAATTAAGGGAATAAAATGATTATTTGATTAAATTATTATTATAGCAGGTAAAAATGAAAAGGTAGAAATGAAACTTTAGATGAGTGCAGATCATGAACACTCTTTTCCATAGTTCGTATAGTTTTAATAGAATTTCAGTACATTTTCAGGAATAAAAACTCCCTCCTAAACTATCTTTTCTATATTCAAACAAAAATATGCAATTTTGAGCTGTTCCTAAGAAGATGATCTGCTAAATTAATTAATTTCCTAAATCATCTTTATACTATTATTTTTACCTCAACTGTGTAGCTTTTCGTTTATCTTGCATGCTCTTTCTGTTTGTTATTGTGTGTATATGCCTGTGTGTATTTAGCTTTTATTTAGTTTTTTGTCTTTCTTGGCTTTTTTATAATAAATGCTTGGGTTCATTCAACTGTCAAAAAAAACAAGCAATACACACACATGGTGAAAGAGGCAGAGATAGATTAAAAAAGAAAAATGGGAATGGGAATGGGAATGGAGGCGAAGATCGAAGCTCACGACGTGCATGGAAACTTAAATGAAAACCAATTTCGTTTAGCTTCCGATTTTAAATATTTATATATGTTTGTGTATCTCTCCACTCCCAGTTTTCCCCCATTTTCTCTTTAGTTTCTATTCCCATTTTCCGCCCGCTGCTGCAGCTGCGTTTGAACTTTTCGTTTCTAAATTTAAGTTTAAATTCTAAACAGTCAACAACATTTTACAGCAGGCCATTTACCACACTTGCCACCGCTGCCATCACGGCTCCCCAAAATCCCGAATCCCCATTGCACATTCACATTCTGTAAAAGTTTTTCCTTGTTCTTTTACAAATTTATTTATCTATTTTCGTTTCAGTCAGCCTGTACTGTGTGTGCGTGGCATATTTGTTGTATTTATGGCATTGTTTCGCTTTTCAGTTTTCCGCCATGAAAGTGCAGACCTCCAAAATGCAACTATTTTGGTCTTACACAGAAACAAAGATACAGATAAACAGCCAATTGCGGATGCTGATGCAATGGATGCGGAGATACAGATACAGATACAGATACGGGGATATATCTATATTTTCAAAATACAAGAATCGAACAAAGTGTGTTGAATGAACCAAAAAATACCTCTGGGAGTCAGAAACACTCTCTGGGGGAGATTATTTACAATTCCCATTCAGAATATGGTAAGTGCACAAATAGAAAACAGAAAATTTTATAGTTAAAATATCTCATTACTAAAAGGTAAGAAAAGTACGGATTTTAACAAGTTATCTTGGACTCTTAAAGAATTGGTATTATTCTTTTCGCAGAGGACTTTTGAAGAAGTCCAAATAATCTTTTGGAATACAAATATTCTTATAGTAAATAATAAATTAAACTTTAGAATATGCATTCCTTTGGAAATATTAAGGTTTATTGGAATATAGTAGCAAATAACGGGGAAAAACAACAAATACAACTTTCAACAAGTGGGAAACAGCGTGACCGTTTATGGTATTTTTTACAATGTAAAAAACGCTCTCGCTGGCCATAAACGCATTATTTTGTTAAAAATTTAACTTTATTTAGTTAGACACCATGCTAGTGATAAAATTAAATAAAATTCTGAACAAAATAGTTCATTTATGGACAGCTAGAGCGGTTTTTACATTGTAAAAAATACCATAAACGGTCACCCTGGTGGGAAAGCTGCAGTCTAGTGTGACCGACTTTAAGATACCCGGTACCCAAAGCATTGTGGGTGAAATTAAACAGCACATGAACATGAAAAAAAGAAAATGTTTACAAATGAAGACAAATATTGCTAGAAACATGTTGGGCAACTCTCAAAAGCGACAAATGTTGCTAAGAACATGTTAAGCAACACCCAACAAAGACAAATGTGGCTAGGAACATGTTGAGCAACACGCACGTGCACGCTCTCTCTCTCAAAAAGTTTACACAGAAACTTTATTGTTTAATAACTTTTATGTTTATCATCCGATTTTATTCAAATTTTCAGAACACGTCCGCGATTGCCTACTTATTAAGTCTATCTATTTACTTTAAGCCGAAAATCACGCTTATAGCTTATATACCGTTTTTTATTATTCTCGGGGGCGAAAGTGGGCGTGGCCAAACTTTAAAACAAACTGAATCTGCGTGTGAAGTTTTAGAATACATGCAAATTTTCCCAAGCAATTCGGTAACCCTACTTTCCTTATTCCCTTAGTAGTATAAAAATGATGCAAATTGAGGGGACAAAGTAATGCGCCAAAATGTAACGTTGTAATCTACAAGGGAGAAGAAGACTCAACCAGGAAGAGAAGCGGAAGACAAGGAAGGAAGAGCAAAAACAGTGATGGAGACAAGAAAAGCACACACAGAGAAAAAGAAACATTACTAATACAATAAACATCCACTGGCTGACTGGCGGCAACGGTATCTTTTTCCTTCTTCTTCTGCTGCTTTACATGCATACATATGCCGGGAGAAGAAGGAGGAGGTAGAAGAAGACATGGCTAGAGGCGGAGAGGAGCTAGAAAATGAAGAAGCAGATTGGAGTGCAATGAAAACAAAAACAACAACAACACCAGCAGTGAAGGAGATAAAGTGGGAAGCACAAAAAAAAAAGCTGTCTGTTTTTCTTTTTTCGTGTGTGTGTTTGTTTTTGTGTATCCAATGCAGCAGCCGCCAAACGGAGTAACTTATTTTTGTTTAGCTTGCCACGTTTTTTGTTTTTCTTTTTCTGTCTTCTGTTTTTTGCTGATTTCTCTTTAGGCAGTTTTTTTCAAAGTGTGTTGATTTTTTGTATGCGCCTTTGGAATTTTTGCAACACAAAGCAAAATCGAAAAAGGAAAAGAGAAATTAATTCTGGAAGCTCTTCGTATTCTTTTCTTATATATTTTTCGTCTCTTTTCGCTTCTGTCACCTTCTGTGTATGCAAAAGGGAATTAAGAAAGAAGACAGAAAGGCAAAGGAAACTATTGCAACAACTTTTAATTGACAAGAAACTTGCGGAAACTTGCATTTAGGGATAAAATATTGTTTTTATAATTTTTTAATTTCACGAAATTTTTATTAATTTCTCCATTAAGATTCTTATTGTAAAAAGTATTGAGAATTGAAAACAAATCCACACAAATTATTATCAATATCGTTATTCATAGATCCAGATTTTTTTTATTATGGGCTTAAAATGCGGATAAGTCTATGGAAAAAGCCCTCAAATCTAATTGCCCCTAACTAGTTGGCCATAGTTGGATTTCGGCCTTTAGCTTTTGGCCCCACAATTAACGAGAAAAAGTCTTTCTAACTTGGATTTCGGCTTCTTTGTTTTGTTTATTTTTCTTTTTTACGAGTGCGTTGGGCATTTTCGTTTGTGTTTTGGTTCAATTAATTGGTTTTTGTAGACTTTTTCTGACGGCATGCATAAAACTTTTGATGGCACAACATCCAAATCAGATCCCTAACTTGGATGTAAATGTCGGAAATCTTATTGGATTGCCTGGGGCCCAATGCAAATGGCTCTTATTTGTGGGAAAGGAATTTCCTAAACGAAAAAAGATACTAACGAACTTTAGAAATTAAGTAACATATTTTAACCAAATTAAACACATTGTTTCAATTTAAGCATATATAAAAATTCGAAATTTGTAAAACTGTTTTTCCGAATGTTTACATTTAGGTTTTTGTGTCGTTCGTAATTAATTGCCCCAGATTGCACAGTTTCCGGCAAAGGCGAAGCCGAAGATAAACGGTTCCCAAGGTCTTTCAATTGCACTTCCGCTCTTATCAGACACAAGTGGCAAATAAAAGGGAACAAGATACACAACCAGTGAACACACACTTTCTCACACTTTTCTGCAATTTAAGAATTCTTTTTCCTAGTTTTTAGCTCTTGTGTCTTTTTCGGTTTAATAAGATTACTCACATTTCAGCGCAATCAGCGTTTTGGTTTTCCGTCTCCTTCCCCTTCTTCTTCTGCTGCTTCTGCTTCTTGTTCGTGCTTTGTCAAATGATAAGCCGTTAGCCGACGCCTCTCTCTCTTGCTCTCTGTCTCTGTTTCGCCCTCTCACGCTCTCAAAAGTTTTTGTTTTTGTATTTCATTCCATTCGTTGATGTTGGTGTTATTTCTGTTGTTGTGGATTTATGTTTTTGTTGTTAAAAAACGCGGAGAAGAGGAAGACATGCAAAAAGACGTTTGAAACCGCAATGTTCACTGTTTAAGCACTATAATTAACCTTGTTGTTGTATTTCTTATACATATATATATACTATTTATTATTTTCGATGTTAAGCGCTGCAAGAAATCAGGAAATTAAAGATTACTTTTGAACACTCGAAATTGCTTTTTTTAAGACTTTCAGCTGCTGCTTCTTTTTCTTCTTGCTTATATACACACATATACAAATATATAAATATGTGTATGCACACAAACACACGCGCGCGCAAAAACTCGCGGCGGCTGCTTATTCTTCTTCTTCTCTTCTTCAAGCAGCCTCTTCTTTTTTTTATTCCTCCGTTGCTTTCGCTCTGCTCTTTGCTTCATATACTTTATACAATTTTCTTTGTTGCAATTTAAGCATTTGTTTTAGCACACACACTAAATTACAAACACAGGAACACACACGCACACAGACAACAGACACACGCCGAGAAGCATTTACAGCAATTTATATTTTGCTGCTCTCCCTCTTTCACGCCGCACTGATTTGCCGCCTCGCTCTGGCACACACACGCATACAGCGCCTCTACTCACGTAATTCAGCTAACTTTTTCGTATTTTTTGTGGTTAGATCGCACAATTTAGCTTATTTCGATTTGCTGCGAGAACAAAACCGAGCATTGTATAATAATTACACGAACTTTTCCTCCGTTATGCTGCGGCCCCAAAAAGGTTTTTTCTTTTAGTACACACAGACACACACACACGGCGCGCGACGCGACAAACGTTCGTTCACGTTCGACGGTTGGAGAGAAACAAAATGTCAAAAGGGAGGCGATAATAAGCGAGATGGCGAATCCCTAACGGGTGGCCGGAAAATGGCTAACGCGTGCTATCGACTAGTCGATTGGGCAATGTCAGTTGAGGAGTACTATATATTCTGCTATTTTTATTATATAGAAGATTATTTTAGATGGCTGAAATAATGGATAAAATTCAGTGATTGTATACAATTGGAATGCAATTGTGACGTCGATAAATTGAAAACGGGAGCGTTTTATAGATGTCAGCTTTTGTCAGCATTTCAGATTCTCATAATTGCGTTTTGAATTTGTTCCAAATTATAATTAAAAACGGATTGGCGGAAGGAAATTTTTAATCGAGAACAAGGCAGAAATTCAGAATAGATATTTCTATGGGCCAAATCTAGTCTTGCTTCTGTCTGATTTTTGTTTCTAGTAATCAAAATAGATGACCCACAAGTGATATTGCTATCATCATAGTATATTTATTATCAAATAGTTATTATATAATTTAATTATTATTATATCATCATAATTTCATGTATTCAAATTCATGGAGAAACATAAAAAGTTAATCTCTTCAGAATAATAATTTTACCAAAAACCAGTTGGCAGCACCGTTGTATTCTCACTTTACGTTTTTCTTGACAAGCAAAGTTTCACTCCTTTTTATCAATGTCTTCAACCAATTTATAATAGTTTGTAAAGTTTATTTGGGACTTTTCGCCAGTTTTGTGACTTATTTTAATACAATAATTGATAAACTATCTAATAATCTATAATAAGTTATAAAACTGAACTTAGCAATCGTTTTGAAGAAACAGGTGGTGTTTGTATTGGTTTAGAATTGGCGCAGAATCAAATTCAATTAAAAAATAAAACAAATGTTTAAAGTTAAAGAGTTAGACTAAATTTTACTATTTGCGGCCAAGCAACATGGATTCCTGAATTTTATAGCCCGTCAACCGTCAATCAATTTCATTATTTTAGAGCAGCAGACTAGTGGTGGTAGTTCGAATAAGGCACATATCGATAAGCAGAAATATATATATATCTACACATGCATTATTTTTAACCCAACTCTTTCTCAACTCAGATTCCTTTATCTTAAGCACAATCAAAATGTACCATTTATTTTATTATTCAGAATTGGAAAACTTTAGTAGGAACGGAGCTTCCAGGGAACATCGGTGTTGTCAATACCGATTCGTCGATATATTTAGCAAAATAAAATCGATCTATCGATGGCTTATCGTTGTTTCTTCCAGCTTTCCATTGAAATAAGTGCTTGTAAACTTTAAGTGACTTGAAATATAAAAAAATATCATATTTTCGATATTTAGGCGAAAGCAATATCTCGATAAAAATATATAATTTTTGTAAACAAAAATATAGATATATCGATATTTTGATATATTTTTCACATCCCTAGTTGTTCTCACCCACGCGTCGCTGTCGACGTTTCCCTGGTTCCGTTTAGCTTTTTTTTCGAAACTGATTGATTTAAAATTTAAATTTTAAATGTTTTAAAAAAATCTCTTTTTTAATATCAATATTGCCAGCACAGAAATCACATAAATAAGCGAAAATATCTGACTAAAAACTAAAACTATCGCCTATAAGTTTTGCCAGCTGATGTTGGCGCCTTTAAGATACTTAGAACTGTTATTCCACCGACATTTTTTCGCTTTGCAACTCCCACGTAATAATAAGATATTTCTTCTCTTAATTATTTGAAAGTAACAGTTCGGTCATTATGACCACTGGCGGTAAAGTCTAGTATAAAGTAGTTTCTAGTATTGGTTGGAAGCTTTGGTTAAAATCCAGAATCTAGTAGTTTCTAGTATTAATAGCGAGAGACCTCAAAGAGAGATTCGCTCTCGGCTCTCTCCTCTCCTTTTAGCAGACTGTTGTTCTTAACAGCTTCAATTCGACCCCATTTACATGTTAACCCGAAATTTTACGTCCATTTACATGTTATCCCGAAATTTTACGCCCATTTACATGTTAACCCAAAATTTGACTCTGTTAACCCGAATTTTGACAAAGTGCCGCCAAATTTTCAAATTATTAATACTTTTATAATTAATTTTAAAATAAATGGTAAATATTACCAATTTTTGAATCCGCCACGCTTGAATTTTATGTTATTCTCTTTTTATGCTATCGTATGTTATTCTCTCCCACTAGGGTTGTTGAATATTTTTTAGTTTCTTCCTTATTTTAATTTAGTTTTTCCTAATATTTAGTTTTAAAAAAATCAAATTTTTTTTATTTCGTTTTGTTTATAGGTCTGTACGCAGATGCTCGAAAAGTGTTCCAAAGCAGTGCGAGAGAGCGAGAGGGTGATTATTGACCTCTCGTTTTGACTCAATGCTTGGGAACACTTTTCGAGCATCTGCGTACTAAGCTTATATCACAAAAAATAAACATTTATTTTTGTACAAAAATATCGATATATCGATATATCGATATTTTTATATATTTCTCGCCTACCTAGTTGTTCTCTCCCACGAAAGTATCTTACGTCGTAAATCTTCACGTTTTTGTTCAGGATTTTTTAGGGGGAAATTTCGACTCTTTCAGATTTTTTAGGGGGAAAGCTAAATTTTCATCTGGTAACACTGCCGTTTTGTTTAGTTGTTCTCTCCCACGCGTCGCCGTTTCCCCAGTTCCGTTTTGTTTAGTTTATTCGTCAAACTGTTTGGACGTGTTTGCTTCGTGTGTCGGGCGAATCGCAAAGTAAAGTGCAGCAGCAATCGGCAGCGAATTAAATGTAAGGAGCAACCACGCAAGTGTTGCATGTTGAATAATAAATAAGCAAATTGCCCCTGTCGAGTACCGAGATTTTTCGCGACCAACTTTTTGCGCAGAGCAAAAGGAAAAGCGAAAAGCGAAATCGAAGTTGAAGAGGAAAATCTAATACACAAAGAGTGAAAAGCCAAATTGTTGTTAACGCGCGCGCGTGTATGTGTGTGTGCTTGCGTGCGAGTGTGTGTGCGATAGTTGTTGTTTAGTTTGGTGAGAGAGAAAAACGAAAAAGGGCGTCGCAGTTTGAAAATTTTTGTGTGCATAAAAAATCAAGCGCTGCAGCAGCCAAAAACTACAGAAAACGAAAAGGGAGAGGCGAGAGGAGACGACAGTGAGAGAAAGAGAGCGCGCGGAGGAGAGTGGAAAGAGAGCGAAAAGAGTGAGCGGGGTGCATTACCGTTAAAACCGCTGCTGTCGTTTTTTTTGTTGTTGTTGCAAAGGTGAGTGCGTGCCGAATATTGTTTATAGTTCATAGTTGCTTATTTAAGCCACAACCACACCCACACGCTCACGAACCTGCAGCCCACGAACGTGGGTGTGGGTTGGTTTAGTTCTTTTTTTTTAAGGTTGTATATTTTACGAAACAATTGGTCCAGGTTTTTATTGAAAAAACTTTCGAGTTTTTAGGTTCTATAAAGAAAATGGGTTTTATATTTATAGAATGGTATAATTTGCCCCACTTAAAACTTTATAGTTTTTAAAGAGCTTGTTGAATTTTAAAATCTATTCCCTTCTAGCTTATATTACTTAGAAATATCATTAATATTTTAATTAATTATTTATTTAAATAACTTTATTGCTGTGATGCTTATTATATTTACTTGATGCTATTCCCCGAGTCACAATAGTTGGCGTTCAGATGGCAATTAAGTTGTTGGAGATCCTAATCATGTGTTGGGGGGAATTTGCGAAAACCTCGGGTCGATAACTCCGCTCCTGCATGTCGGCGACACGGATGGCCTCGCTTTCGCTGCTCTTGCGGGGCGACTGCACTTTGATTACTATAACTATTCGCCGCTTCCCGTCCCCACTGACATCTGCATAACACAATTAAAGTTAATCACAACTTCAATTCAATTCAACGCAGCGAAGAAATGCGTTTTGTGGCTTCGCAACAATCAACACACACAAAACGTATAAATATGTATATCGCTTTCCGAGGCAAGTCTTGTTCAATTCACTTAGCTGCAGATATATTTTTTCTGTGAGATCTTGAGCAAGTTTGTGCCTTGCCTTTGATATAGCCTCTTCTTCCTGTTTATTATTATTATTATTATCTCTGCTCGCTTTTGTTGTTGCTCGGAGACAGGCACGGTTGATCCTACAACAACACGTTTTCGTCTGCAATTGAATTAAATTCAAACGGGAATGATAAATGAAAGCGGTCCGAAAAGAATCGTCATTTTTAGTGCGACTATTTTTTACACAGAAAGAAATGATGCTTAGTGAGGAAGCTGTCCACCTTATAGAATAAACAAGTGGGGAAACTACAGTCGAGTGTGACCGACTGTGAGATACCCGGTACCCAAAGCAGTGTGGGTAAAAATTAAAAACATGGAAAAAAGAAAATGTTGACAAATGAAGACAAACATTGCTAGGAACATGTTGAGCAACACTCAAAGGAGACATATGTTGCAGGGAACATGTTGGGCAACTCTTAAAAGCGACAAAAGTTGCTAGGAACATGCTGAGCAACACGCACGTGTCCGCTCTCTCTCTCTCTCTCTCTCTCTCTCTCTCTCTCTCAAGAAATTTACACATAAACTTTATTGTTTAATAACTTCTATCTTTATCGTCCGATTTTACTAAAATTTTCAGAACACGTACACGATTACCTACCTATTAAGTTTATCTATTTTCTTTAAGCCGAAAACCACGCCTATAGCTTATATACTGTTTTTTATGATTTTCGGGGGGTGGAAGTGGGCGTGGCCAAATTTTAAAACAAACTTGATCTGCGTGCAACAGATTCCAATATTGTCACCAAATTTGGTAACTCTAGCTCTTATAGTCTCTGAGATCTGTTGTCTCACACGGACAGACAGACGGACAGACAGACGGACAGACGGACAGACGAACATGGCTAATGTAATATTTAAGAACGAAAAACCTTTCTCTGCTCAATCTATTATGAGCTAAACATGATATCTGGATTTAATATCAACGACCTTATCAATACTTCAAAATCCATCTTTAAATAAATCACATTGACCTACAAACACATATTAGAAAGACTTTTTTGGCTTTGATTTCTTCCTGTGTAGCCTTCTCGCTCGCCAGCTATTTTTGGGGCAGTGTTTATATTATTTATTTAATTTCGTGTGCAGATCAACCTTCTCCTCTCTCGTTCTTTTTCTGTGCTTTCCCACCAAATAATCTCTTTGGTTCTGTGACAACTGATGAATTAATTTATGAGACTCTGGGCGCAGGCATATACTTATATTCATATACAATGTATATGCATATCAAATAGTTCATTGAAAAATTGTGTTGAACGAAATGTCTATAATTTGTTTAATTTTCGCTTGGAAAAGCCATTTCTCCCGCACTTTGTTGCCAACGGCGCCACAAACACTTGCCTTGCCCACACACGGGCAATCTCGGAATATATATTAGGCAGGCGTTTTGAGAGCCCGAACAGAGTGCGAAGACCTAGACATCAGCCGGTGATGATGACGTCAACGAGCCGGTGGGTGGTGCTGGGTTGGAGATGGATTATAGGAGAGCAGATTAACGCATTCCTAAGTGGCTATCTCTCAGAGGAGGGAGAGGAAGCATTTCACACTACCCAAAATCCATGTGTGCAGCAAAATCGAGGTATAATCACGACCATTTATTTGGTTTATAAATGTTAATGATTGCGATTATATCTCTGCTGACTTAATGGGCATAACAAATTCTTAATTTAGACAATTTTTTGTGGGATTCAATTGTTCTTTGGTGGTTGGGCAAAAGTGATTCGAAATTACGTTGGAAGTTATAATTGTAATTGGTAAAAATCAATACATTTGAAGCGAATTAGTGCAGGCTTTTGTGTGGATTTTATTACTATAAAACATATTTATTTTTCAAATCGTTATTTAATCACAAATGCTTCCTGTTCTTCTTGTAAAATTATCTTTAAATATGCTATCTAATAATGCTAAAAATATAAGAATTTTAATACAAAACTCTTACCTTTAAATACAAAGCATTTATAAGTTTAATTTTCTTTTAATATCTTTAATTTCAACCTTCAGAAAAGTTAATTTCAAACACTTATTTCCTGAAAATAATTGAAGTGGGAATTTTTCACAAAAAGAAGACAATACGCCCTGTTCCTTGTCTCGTTGAGATAAATGATTCCCCCATGATCTCTACAGACTTTAATTACAATTTACCCTTATGCGGATACGAGTGTTTTATCAATTTTCAATACCCATCCCACGATGATTGATCAATTCGCTTTCGATCATTAATTTTGCACATTAATATGCTTTATCATTTTCTTTTTCATCTTGTTTTTGCTTTCTCACAACCTTGATAAAAAACGAATTGGAAATAAAGTTTCCACCGCCGATAAATAAATGAGTTTCGGATGTGACCGAGTCCCAGTTTTCGTTTCTGCGACTTCCAATTCGCATTAATCTCCGAATATCGTGCATTATGCAATATAATCAGAGCATAAAAAAAAAGAAACAACCACGAAAGCACGCAAATTATTTGCATATTTAATTAAGTTCGTTTCAACCGTTTCAGCCGCAAAAACCAAATAAAAGCAGAGGGAAAATTCGTGTTGGGTTTTATTTTGTTCTTGAACTTCTCGCGAACCCATTCGATTTGTTTTTGTTTTCCCCACGTTATTTCTTTCTGTTTATTCTCACTTACTTATTCGCACCGCCGTTGTTGTTTTGGGCGTGTGCCCAAAAGAGAGAGAGGAGAGAAAGAGCCAAATAAGAGAGGAGAGCCACGTGCGGACCCGGCTCTTTGAATGGCTTTTGTCCTAGCAACAAGCGACGCGACGAGACGCACCCAACAGAAAATATTCCGCATTTTTGCTTATGGCTATGCTTTTCCGCCTGATTAGCCCCTTTTCGCTTAGTCAATAATTAAAATTTCACCCCAGATAACCCGAACACACAAGCACAAACTTATACAGGTCGTTAGAAACCCATAAAGTTTTCCCACTTATCAGTGTTAGAGGTTTCCAAAAGAATGGTCGGTTTAAGGAGTTAAAGGCAGGGAAAAGGGGAAATATTTATAGAGAAAAATTCAGAAAGTTTCATGCTAATTCTCTGAATAGTTTTGTAAATTAGTAACTTCGTTCTATTTCGACTTAGTTCTGTTTCTGTTATTCAATTAAAGGTTTAGACATAAAGTCTTAATTTCTGAGTACCTTTCACATACAATAATCCAAGGGAAACACTTTGTGGAGGTATACATAACTGTGGTATAACTCTCAAGAAATCGCCAAAGGAATCCCCTAAGATAACCCCATGTAATCGCATTTATTACTGTTCCAAAGCAATGATCATGTTGCTACTACTGTGTGTTTCTTTTTTAAGTACTTGTTACTCTAACTATTTGCAGCAATAAACCTTGATTAGATTTGTCTGAGAATTTCTTTCCCACTTACCAGCTAATCTCTCTGATTGCGTTTATTAATCATAATTGACTGATAAAAGGATGTTAACTTCTTTCTTTCACATTTCTTTATTTAACACAATGCATGCAGCCATAATAAACGTTGAGTTTTCAAAGGAATTCAGAGCTAAATACGCAGAAATAAGCGCGGGAGTTTCTTTTTTAGATTAAAGTTCAGTAGCCAAGGTAAAATTAAGATTTGGCTGATGATGTCAGGCACATGCAAATTGATATTAAATATATATAATTAGAGCCTCGGCTAGACGAGACATGGTATTTTGTGGTCTGTTTATTCATCTTTATTCCTAGAAATTTAAGCATAGTCTTATGATCTAAATAGGTTTACTTTCTGTAGGAGTGTTCCCTAAAATGAGTCAACCACTTGAAAAAGATTTCGCTAGTAGTAAACAAAAGTCATTTAAAGCTTTCTTTGTTCTACTACAAACTTCTAGGGAAAGTGTTGCCTTTCGGCGTGTTTTTGTATGAATGAACGTATCTGTCTCCCGTATCTGTATCTCGTGTATGCAGTGACTCATCTGCTGGTTAGGAATATGCTCGACGAGATGACCAAATATGACACTGACCTTATAAGTTTAACTATAGCGCAGTTTTAGTTGTTGCCGCTCTGATGGTTTCAACAACTTCCGTTGTGAAAATTTACACATAAATTGTTAAATTGTTTTGCACAAACAAAAAAAGGCCGCAAACAACAATGGAAGCACCCGTTTTCACTTTCACCTTTTGCAGCTCGGCTCATGGCTGTGGGCAAAGGAAAGGGTTGAGGACACTTGTCAATCAATAATTTAATTTTTGATATGCAAACATGGAGAAAAAAAAGCAACAGGAAGCCACAGGGCGACGACACAATGGGCTGGGAAATGTCAGCGGTTTTTGGGTAATGGAAAAGACATAAAATATGGAAGTTGATGACAAAGGTGGCATAATGTGGAAGAGAGGTGCTTTAATATTCATTTTATTTTCATGTATATTGGCAAATTTGCCTATAAAATAAAATATACTATGATAAGGAAGTAAAGTTACAAATTGGTTAAAATAATTTAAAAAGAACTGATAAAAACCCTAAATTGAACCAAAAATGTTGTGTATAAAACAGATACATAATACAGAATAAAGATCAATCTTTTAAAATATTAGTTTGAACTGAGATAATGAATTAAGTCCTCATTAAGCCCTCGAAAAAGCTTATTAAGTTACAAAAACAATTAAGCTTTAATTGCAAACAGTGTTTAGGTAAGATTATAGATAAATAAACTTGTAGAATTGAGTATTTATGTAAGTGGAACCCTACCTGCAAATATTCTTGTGTAAGACCTTAAGAAAATACAGTTGGATGGCTGGCTTACAACCTGTTTTTGACTGGTAATTCCTTTTTGTAATACCCCCTCTTTGTTTACGTGTACACATTTAGTTGAGAACAATTTAAATTCATCAACCGAATGCGATCAACGTCAGCGGCAGTCGTAAATGAATCATTCCAATTTGGGGGCTCGGGCGGATGGCTGGTGAAGTGGCTTGTTTTTGACGGAACACCGCACCTCATGCTGTGTGCTGCTGGCTCCTTCCAACCGTTGAGCTCGCAAAAAACATGTTTTTACTTTGTGTTCCCCCTCCAGTTTTTGTTCTTTTCGAACTCAAGCCTGGGCTTCTCTTTCCCACTCCCAAAACAAAGACCAAATTAAGCATAAATATATAGTATGTATGTTATGTATGGTATATGCCAAGTTAGCAAGCGTGCTTTGTATTTTCCTTTCCGGTTTTCTCGGTTTTCATGAGTTTAATATTTCATGCACGACACTCGCAGCGTTTCATTTGTTTATATTTTTCTTTATTTATTTTGTCGAATTTGCATTTTAGTCATGCGAGCGGCGACTGCTTTTTGCGGCGTTTGCCCGCCGGTCAATTCATTGAACATTCGGTGTAAAATGTTAAGCAGGTTGATCTTTGTCCGATGATTTCGATGAGTAATTTCAACAACAGCTGAACAAGCTGTTCAACAACAGCGCCAGGACTGTGACAAAGTCCAATAAAGCAATAAACACGTGCAAAAGAGGTGTCCAATGGGGAAATTGAATGATTCTCAGGTTTATTTATAAAGGAAATGCTTAGGAAAAACGATTCTAGGAAAGCGCGATCACCTAGAACTAAATCTTATTTATCTAACAAGAGAGAGTCGCGAAAATTGTCGCATTTTTCGTAGAATAAATTCAATGGGCGCTTCGCCGATGTGTGCTAATCAATTTAGCATCTGTCCCACGACTCGTTGGCCAATACACAAGAAATTGGCAGAAACAGCTGACTCAAAATGACAATCACGAAATGTGAAGAAAAAAAATCAATTGAATAACAAGTTTTTAGAGAAAAGTATGCAGCTTTATTATTGTGTTGCGAATATAAATGAATCTACTTAAAATACCTTTTGTTTATAAGTGATTTCCACTCAATCAAATCATAAAAGGGCTCTTAAAGTGGTCAGAATGCAAAGTCATTGCTCAAATCAGGTTTAAGAAACCTTTACAACAAGAACCTTTTTAAAATAAGCAAATTCATAGTCTCAACAAACTCTTAAACACCTTTTATGCTTTTAAATGCTTTAAAGGTTTAAATTAAACACAATAAATAAAGGTATTCGCTTCTTAAGCTTAAGTTCTCTATATAAGCATGCAAATATATCATTCAAAGTGTTTCCAGAAATTATGAATCACCTTTAAAAGGTTTATCAGTAACTGTTTCGGATTTCTTGAGGTACACACACCCGGCTTAAAGTTCAGCTCAGACAGCGTCTCGTTTGATAAATGCCATGACACCATAAAATTGATGTCCGAACCCAACTCAACCTCTCTGGGGCAGCTCCTCTTTCGTTTTCCCAACTCTGGTTGCCATCGAAAATGTTATTGACCCGCACAGCAAATGTCAATTAACGCGATTCGCCCAAAATAAAATGACGAAACAATCCGCTTTAGGGCGTGGCTGCGGTACACAAAAAATTATAAATAATTATATGCATAATTTCCCAACAATTTATAACCGGGCATTGAGCAATTAGTTAATGCGCAAACAATAATTTGTGTGGTGGATATTGTGTAATGAGTAACGCCAAAATAGATTGATTAACTCGATGATTGACTTTGAATAGTACGTTATTGGACTAAATAATTAGTTGGGTGATTTTTAAAGGTGAATATAAACGAAAACTAGATAATTTAATATCAAATAATGCCTGGAAATCTTGTTGTTCTCTGACGAAGCAGCAAATATAGTTTTATCTTCATAAATTTATCTCTAAAATATTTTAAGACTGCCGTAAATAAATCCTAATCTCTGGCTAATGCCGTTTCAAGAACTTTTCAATCATCGCACAGAAAAAAACCTTCACCTGCAAGCGAGGTCAAGGCTTATATCGTTCGATTAGATATAAATTTATATAAACAAAACGTAGAAAAAAAAACGAGCACCCACAGCTGCCGGCTTGTGTGTGGAAACAAGCCATAAAATAGTTTCAAATGTGTCATGAGTTATGGCCGAAACATCAGCAGGCCAACTAGAAGTATCTGCCAGGTTTCAGCGCAGCATCACCACGGCGGCCCCACATGCTGGACTCGTGCTGCGAGTGTATCTCAAAGAAAGTGGCACAAACCAATTGCGTTAATGGCCAGCCGCAGCGGAAGAGAGAGCACTGGAGAATGGAGAAGGGGGAGAGAGAAAAAACTAGAGAAATAGCCATAAAGAGTTGTTGCCAGAAAGCATTAGATAACTGTCATAAAGGTAATTGCCTGGCTAACTACTCGCTGCTAACTGAAAAACCTTTTCCGCACCACAAAAACAGCAGTGGAAAACAAAACTGGGAGAGGAAAGTAACATGAGAATCGATTGGAAAATACTTAGTATTTCCCTGTAAAAAAAAACACAGAGTTTTCACTTTGCAATGACTTTTGAAAATTAATCTTTTGAAAATGACTAGGCAAGAAACCTAATTGACAATCGATTGGATACCAATAAAGATAATATTTTCTACTGATATTTTGGACTTTGAGGTTTATCGGCTAATAAAACCAATAGGGGAGTTCTTTATAATGTTTGCTTATTTATCAGAAAATTCGTTTTTGAATATATTGTTATGCTTTCTTGCTAACCAAATATTCACTGTGAATATATTGGAGAATAAATTAATTTTTATTCATAGAAGTTTTACTAGTATTAATGATTTAATTTGTAAAAGAAAATAACAGAACAGAAATATCCTAATTGTCAGTTCTATAATAATATCAAATTTTGTAAATTATAGTCTTAAACAGCCAAATTCCGATACCCTGTATTAATGACTCACAAAAAAACAATGCATTTGTTTCCTATTTTACAGGAAACGTTGTTTGGCATGAAGAACGTGTCTAGATAAATACAAATAAATGTAATCTTGTTTTTAGAGACAACTGAGAAGGTGCTAGGAGTCATAGCGAGACACTCACTCAATAAATGCGATTACGTGTGTGTATCTCCACACGAATAAAGATATCAGGTTTCCTTCAGTCGCTGCCCTCTGATTAATAAGACGGTGAATCAAATTGTTATATTTACACACTCGATGTGGCACCTATTGGCTGGATGTGGGTTTAGCCAACACCTGAGGGCTGATTAATGTCAGGTGTGTGGGCATTCTTGTGGACATTAGATAAGACCTAAGCACGGTCAATTGATTGCCAGTCTTGCCTGAGAAAAGCTCGTAGCGCTAAATAACTTCTATTTGGCAAAGAAAAACATGTGTGGGATGGGTAGAAATCAGGAAATATGAGTGGGAAATTAACGAGTCACGTTCACTTATGAAGTGGAATTTTTTGCAGTGACTGGTGGCATTTTTAAATTAAGCTAATGCTAAGTAGAAAGGCAGCCTAAGAAGTCGTCTTAATATTTTATGGAAAGGGAGATTTTGAGATTTATTGCACAATATTTATTTTCATTTTTAATTCTAAAGTTAATACATATGATTTACTTCAATAAAATTCCTAGGAATCTCTAGATTCTAGAGCTTCATTAGCAAGCGGATTACCTTTAGCTACCTGAAATAATCTTTACGTGTTAGGTATCAGTATTTTTCGCATCTCACAATGAACCTTAAATCCCAAAAATCTTTCCGTTTACCTGGCGCTATCTCTTCCGTTGAACTCTGTATGAGTTACTGAGAAAACGCAAAATCACATTTTGTTTTGGTTTCATTTGTTTAGCGGTAATAAGAGAGCGGGTGGCTGATCATAAATCAAATTGTATCTCTTATACTTTAGGATGCTGAATCACCTACAGATTTCTACCTGTTATGCTTGCTAATTATTTCTCGCAACATGTTAGAGTCTTGGAAACCAAAGCCTTTTTCATTAGCAACATGCCAAAGACTTGGCAACATTGCCAAGTAATGGAAAACGTTTTTCTTTTCCTTTTTCTTTATCGTTATCTAAACGAGTTGGCTTCAATTTGAACTCGTGTAACCCACTAATTATGGCAGATAGTGAAAGAAATTTCCCCTCTCACTTTTCTGACTTACACAACAACGCTGCCGGGGGCTGATTGATTGCTAAATTAAGGTTTGTAATTAAAATACAATTGCTCTATGGCTATGATATCGTTGGGTGGCAGCTCGAAAATAGATCTGCTGGGGATCCATTGCAAGCGATAATAAGCTTATTGGAAATAACAAAAAGCGTTTCTTTATTTTCCTTTCGACTTTTTTGCTGCTCTGCGGTTGCGACTGCGGCGGGGGGCTGTCGATTATGACAGTTCCAAGTGCGCTTATCTAAAGCGAAAATAAAATAACAACGTCGCAATGTTGCGCAAGTTTTTTGGTTTATATTGTTACCCTGGCTGAGGGGATATAGATTTTGGGATCCGGAGTTATATGAAAAGTAAATTTTAATTAAATTTAAGTATAAAAGTGAAGAAATCATAGTTTAAGTAGTTAAGTTCAGCTAGAATTACCAACTGGAAGTCTAGAAACAGCTGTTGTTTATCCCTGATTATTAAATTTTACTGCAACTATAAATTAATAATATTATTTTAAGTAATGCTTCGACCTTTTAAGCTTTTAATGCAAATAATTCAAAGTAAGTCAAGAAATAAGTCTTAAAAGAATCTTTATTTATCCATTACGCTGCCCATCATGAAAACGTGCAAAACATACATTTTGGTGGCCACTAGAAGAGTGTAGAAAAGTTGACCAAAGTATGTTTATCTTGGTTTCCATGTGTAGGGTGAATCACGGCTTGCTCATGACACCTGCCAGGTGCTCTCGCCCCACCATTTACACTCTTTAACACCTCCTCTTCAGCCACCCCACTTTTGTATCTGGCAGCAAACGAGAACAAAGTCGTCAGCCCCAATAAAAAGCTAGCTGCCTGGCTGGCAGGCTACACTTTGCCTTACCTCTGACTCGTCTCGCGAATGGCAATTTAAACACCTGCAACAATAAAACACCACGCAAAATGCTGAAACAACAGCAATCAGTAGACATCTATAAAAAAAAAAAAACATTGACAACAACGTTGCGTCTTGTTAAATTTTTGAGGTAATGGGCCAACAGTCAAAAGTTGACGCTCTTGTTTTTGTTTTCTTTGGCCTCTTTTCCACTCGCCTTTTACGGGTTTTGGTTGAGCAAACTTTGCAGTTCTTCATGGCAAGTTCAATGGTTGTCTGTGGACTTTAAACTTAATATTTATGTATACGCCTTAATGCCCTGACCTGGCCAACATTTATGATACTGTCGGTTGGAATCAGCTCTTACATAAGCGGCCCCAGCAGAGAAACAGAGTGACATTCAGACAGAAAATGTACGTGACGATAAGGATAAGTCTTATAGGCTGAAAAAGTGAAGTATTACTTATAGGCAGAAAAAGTGGAGTATTACTTACGAAGAGAAGAATATAATTTATAAGGAAAAGGAAGGGCTTGTGAGAGTTGTTTAAAATGTACCTCAGTTTGAACAAAAACAAACTGAGGATAAACAAACGTGACTCATAAAAACTAGAACAATCGCACACAAACCTTGCGAATGTTTTCCGCTAAATTTCCTAGCTTAAATCGTCTTGAACTGCAGGAACAAACGAGTGTAGACTAATTGAAATTAGAGGCGCTTCATGATGTCATTTTGAATTCAAATTACTCCAGACAGAAAGGGTACTGGGCATTGACTACAACATTAGTTTAGATGGCAGAAATGTGGATCAAAGTCTATAAAAAGCATTTCAACAACATTCCGTCTAATGATGGAATTACTCGTAGTCCGCCTTTGGCTTGGGTTGCGGGGTGAAAATGCAAACGAGACCGAGAGTCGGTCGTGTAATTACTTGTTGACTGGGCTGACTCGTTGTCTGTGTGCGCACGACGGACTTATAATTTAATGCGGTTCCTTATATTTATAATCCAGCCGTGGTGACCTTCGCGAACGATAAGCAGCAGCTGCTGCTGTGCCTGTGCCTGTGGTGGCTGGTCGGGATGCCCATTAGACATGTGCCTTTCAGTGCCATAGTCATTAGGAAAATGCCTTAGCATAATTGAATCTGCATTCTAAGTCTGTAAATATGCATGTTTGCTGGCGGAACAAATAATTTAAAGTAAGACTGTTCTGACAGCATGCATGAATAAATATTTAAATGGAAAATTAGCTTGAGAGAGTCTGAGCTCTTAACTTTAATGAAATGCAGTAAAAACAAAAATGCATATTAAAAACACCTTTCTGTAAAAACCTAGTTATTGTTTAATTAAAAGTGCATTAACTTTTAAAAATTTAACAACAACTTTGAGTGCTTTGAGCTGTTTTGTTAACAGCTTTCCTTACTTATTTTCATGTGGTTTTAACAGTTTAGAATTATTAAAATGGTTCTCAATTTGAGGCGCATTTTTTCACTTTTTACTATTTCAAATAAAATGAATTGGCGCCATATGAATAACACCCTTTTTAAGGTCAAAAGTAGCCTTTTAAAAAGCCATTGAGCTTTGATCTAAATAAACTAAAATCCAAGCCATATGCGACAACTGTCTTTATGCTAATGTATGCTTATATCTTAGGCTTTTATAGACTTTCACCCATCTATCTCTGGACTTTTCTCACTCCCTAATATTTTCCCCATCTCCATTCAATTCCTTACTAAGTGATATGGAATGCGGAAGTTCCGCCCGATTTAAATCGCTTCCCATTGTTCGATCTACCGAGTGCGTTTGCACTCGAACACAGACAACTGATAACCGACATAGTCGGGCACTTAGTAATAGAACTGAGGCTCCACTGTGCCTGGAACAAAAGGAATAATCATCAGCGGCTTCTTATCGCAAGAACTGCGACTTGTCCACAGTTCTAAGCTGAAATCTTTGTGTAAAAGTCGGAGACGGCACGAGTTTAACCCGTGCCAAAGTCTCAAGTCGCGAGTGCAATGACCCTGAATAATTTCTCAATGTGCAATGGCAACAACTTTGTTTTTTGTGCTAAAAGGTTGTTGATAAGACAACCTGACAAGATTTGTGACTACAAAGTAAATTGCTTGCTACTTGTAATAAAATTGGAGTGTAAATATTTTTATTTAAACAAAAAAAAAAGGCTTACAATTTAATGAGGAATTTGATTTAAATCTTTTAAGACGTAGTCATGAGGTTAGTAAATTTTAGGAGATGGAACCTACCAATGTGATCATTGTAGGAAGACCCTAACTTATTTTTGGTTTAATCTTTCTTATAAATACGTTGTTTTAAATACAAATATGATATTTATTTACATAAACTGTAAGGGTATCCCCCATTCGCCTTGGCCTTTCTCTCGCTTCGCTTGATGTATAATTTCAATGCGCTTATTATTATTTTGTTTCTGTTTTTGTGTTTTGTTTTCTTTTTAAACATCAGTCAGCACACGAACAAAAACAAAACCGAAAAATAACACAGAAAGCGAATGAGCCGCGAGACGCGACTAGCGGGAATAACAAAGCACGAAACACAGAAGAAGGTTACAAAATACGTTGATTAAAATTCACAAGCAAACCGAAAGAAGAAAGGGGCACAAAGGAAAATGATTATGCTCGATTCACACAGCAAAACGTCGTAGCTGGGGAGGCACCACCTCCTCCTTTCCTTCCACTTTCCTCGACCGACTCCCAGTCCCTGCCGCGCCGCCTATCAGCTGGTGTGGCGCAGTCAAGTGCAGATGAGCATTTGGGTTGAAAGCGCAACGGACTGAGTATAAAGTCCATCTTTATCTCTCGTTATATGTCCGCCAAAGGGCAGAGCTGTTATATCAAAAAAAAAGTAAGAGTTTAATTAACTCCTTAAAAACAGTACTAAGATAATAAACTTTGAAAGTAGTTTTTCTTTCACAAGATATTAATGATATTAATAAGATAAATTGCCACAAAAACCCCAAAAACCAACAAATACTAGGATCTATTTATAAAGTACCAGATCACTCTTACCTTTTCGGTATTTGTAAGCCTTAAGGTATTTAAAAAGATAGTAAAAGAAGCTCAAAGATAGCCAAGTAGACACCACGGCTTGCTGAAGGGCTTACAATCCAAAATGATAGACTGTAAAAATGTCTGAAGCAGTCCAAGAATGTGAGGCGTAAGAGGGATGAGCTTAAAGGGATTTACCAAACGGAAAATTACCCAAAAAATTTAAGGCGCACAGAGAGAGAGTGAGTGAAAAGCGAAACGAGCGTGGAAAAGTGCTGCCTGTGGATTCTCAATTGGTTCAAGTGAAGTAACAATGGGGTAGGTCTCCGGGCGGGTGTGAAAGTGGCCTCCATTAAAGCTGATTACGATCTGGAAAGGCAGCCAGCCAGCCAGCCAGCCAGCACGACAAAAGAAGGCAAAGATTAACCGACTCACTTGGAAGAAAGCATACATGGATGTGCAATGTTATTCAAGACATTTCATCGCTCGGCTCGGTTGGGGGATTAACTACAGGGGAATTTTATATCTGGGAAGGATTATGTTTGACCAAGAGCTGTGAAAATAAACAACGAAATTTTTTGGATCTTAAAATGGGGAAAATTTCGTTGGCTTTGAAAATGCTTTCAGACTGTAGGCACTATAAATTTCTCGGCCAAAGTAAACATTTAAAGGTCATTGCATTGATGTAAATATACTGCACTACACTTTTGATGGGAATTGGTTAACAATTTAAGATTTTCCAGGGAAAGTTAGTTAACTGATACTTGCTTTAACTGCTTTAACTGCTTAATAAAAAATTAAGAGAAACGAAGTTTTAAGTAAGCGAATAGATTAGTATTTTGATCAAAATTTGATTTATTTGCTAGGAATACATTTGTCAAATAAAAGATATAATTATAATTTTATAAGACTTAGTTAGGAAGAATCCTAAAATAATAATTATATAAATACTAAAGTAGTTTTTATCAATTCAATTTTAAAAACCCCTTGAAGTTTGGATTTACTTAGGTGTCTCAAATAAATTCCAGGTCAGACCTTAAGCCCTAAGGTATTAAACATTAATAAATTCAGCAGAGTGGAAGTTTCCTTGATAATTCTTATTTAACATGTGCTCCCTGGGCCCTCTTCCCCGGAGAATAAATAGAGGTGCGACTGGGGGCTGGCTTTGTTTATTAATAACTCAATTGGGTGTGCTGGCAGCGAAACAAACAGAATGGCTCAAATGTATAAATGTTTATAATCAAGTTAAGTAAACAATTGTTATCATTGTGTGCCAGCCTGACGATGATGATGATGCCTCCCAGCGATCCCAACATCATTGTCATGCCGCCCATGAGTTCTGCGCTTTTTCAGACGGCAGCCGTCGATACTCACACAATCAATCTATATACGGTTCTCCGATATAGTAGCTTGGTAGCTACGGGCGGGTATATAAGAATCTAAAGGCATTATCTCTACCAAATTGCTACCATATCGGGCTAAGAACACATATAGATTGTATACATATCGGAGGTCGGCGGCGAAGCACTTGAAGTGCCATTGCCTGCCATTTGAACTTACTTCCAAGATGGTTTCCATCTGCCAACAAAGAATCTTTTGCTTCCTAGGAATGCACATAATTTATTATACTTTGTTTATTCCGTGTGCTCCAGTTTCGTTCACACTTGTATATATAACAAATATATTTTTAATCGGATTTATGTGCGGGGATTATCAGCTGGCGGACAGTTGATTCACCTTTAGACTTTGCAATCTCTAATAGCCTAGAAAAATGCTTGAAAATATATTTAATATTGTTTCTTGTTCCTTGTTTACTTGCAGCCAGCGGCGAGATCGTGTTTACTGAATGGCAGTATGCAATAATGGACTCCATGCCTAATGCGGCCCCCAATCCGAACCAGAATCGGGATCTGCTAACGCTGCAGCCCCTGCGCCCGTCCCGCGCTTCTAGCTCCAATCTGCGCGCCAGTCGCTCTCCATCCGCCAGTCGAAGCGCCGAGCAAAGTAATTACTAATTATGATTATTAGTCCCGCCTTCTCTTCCTTCTCCTCTGATTAGTAGTCCTAAACCTATAAATCCCTATCCCTGTCATTCCCTGCAGCTATAGGCTAGCAACCTTAATTGGCTTGATTGACTTGGGTTAAAGCTTGAGCTTCCTGCCGCTTATCGCCGACGGGGCTGGTGTCAATCTGGCGGAGCACGATTTGGCTAGGGAATGATGTCTTATCAGTGGGCGTCTCATTCAATTTTGTGCTTCCGCCATTAACTAGTTTATAGCGATGTAGGAGGAACAAAAATTGTGAATGAGGAAGAGCACCACTTCTATAGTTAGTGATGTTTTTGAACCCTCAATCATTGAACTTTAGTTTTGAAAGATAATAAATAGAAAAATATTATTTTAAAAGTAATAAAATCAATATTTAGATGTGTTGGAAAATTATTATTTATAGAAATTGCTGTAGAAATAGGAATCTAACCTTAGGTATACATTTTAAGAACTTATAGAATGATTAGACTATTTAAACATTTTAAATTTAATTTAATTAATTATTTATGGGCTTAAATACAAAGAAAATAACTTAGAAAAGTGAGATTAATAAGTAAAAGAATAGGAAAATTGGATTAGGGAGTTTACACATCAAAAAAGGACCTTTAAACGTATTTAAGCCTTCCTTAAAGTGCAAATAAAGTCAGAGACTTACTTTGCCAGTTTTCCGTTTCATTTACAAAACATTTATTTTACTGGTAAAGGAAATAAGATGGCATTGGTTTCTAGATCATCAAAACTTTTTTTTGTCAAAAAAGACCAAAACCACAGCTTAGATAAATCATAAAAACAAGCTTTTGCTTTCTCCATGCTTTCAATTCATGTTTTTCCATTAACTTTCAACCCCGCCAGACGATGGATGTTGGCGATGAGTCATCCTGCCAGAAAGCCGCAAAATCCGCCCCCCAAGCAACCCCCTTTACGACCGACCTTTAGCGCTCCTCTCCCCCCTTTTTGTTTGCACTATTTCTGCGAGTTCTCGGCATCAAGGAGCCTGCAAATATGCCATGAATTAATTAAATTTGAGCACAGTATAGCCCACTTTTGAGTGCCTTTTGGTTATTATCTTGTTTTCATTGGACTCTGCGCCCCCAACATTTGTTATCTGTTTGCTTTTGACTCCACACTCACCTTACATGTTTTCGTTTGTCTCTTTTTTATTGTTTCCCTGTTTAGCTTTGTAACCGTTGAATGTTAGCCCCGCCTAACTACTAGCCACACTTGCAACTCAAAACAAACCCAATCAGAATCATTGATAAATGTAGGTATATAAAAAACACAACTTTTTATTTATGTATTTACTTAGCTACACACCACACACTCAGTCACACACTGCTTCACATAAAACTTGCTGTTGCTTATTTTTGTTCTATTCACAGCCAGATACACGCGATTTTTAACGCTATTAAAACGCCTGTCACTGCTTCTCCTCTCTCTCTTTCTATTCTTGCTTCACGCACAGCCTGTGCTGTCTAGCTGTCAATCACAAAAAGTGAAATAACTCACTTTGAAACACTTATTCATCGCACACTCAACTCAGACACACTCACAAAAAGCAGACACAACACACGGCGCCTGAGCGTAGGCAACACTTTTTTCGAGCTGTTAAAAACGCGTCTCGCGAAAATTGACTGACAGAACCATAACTCACAACGGAAGAACACAGCTGGCTGGCAAAAATGCTACGTCAAAGAATGTTAAACAAATTGCATGCCAGAAACTAACAAAGAATTTTTACGACTTTAAAGATTAACTAGTAAGCAAAGGCCTTAATTTTTACATAAATCATAAGTAAAACAGCGCCTGTCTGTTTGCTAAATATTTTGGCAACTTTAAAAACAGCATAATTTTTCCAGAAATATATTTTCAAATAATAAAATAATAACCTATAACTGAAATAAAATTTAAACTAAACACATAATTTTTTTAGAGTCATGTCTTCTTGATTATATAGTGTTTAAAAAGCTATACTTAGAAAAAGGAATTTTATAACAAACGATAAGGAAAACTGCGGCATTAGAATTCATTTTTAAAATACCCTTATCATCGTTTACCTATTTTTTTTAGGGAATTACTTAATTTCTTAAGGTTTTTTCTCAGAAGTTTTCCAAGTATTGTTTAAAAAACCAAACTTTTTAAAGGGTTACTAAAATTTTTAAATCATTCCTTTAATTTTCGAAGTGTAACTCGAAGTTTTTCTGAACTTTTTCATGTGTAAAGTTTTTTCACGACTTTTGAAAAAAGAAACTAAGTATTAAAACAAAGTATTCTTTTAAATATTACAAAATTTTTCAAATCATTCCACCATTTTTCAAAATTTTTCACAACTTTCCCAATATATTATATGTTTAAACAAGTTAAACTGCGGTAGAATTTAAATGTAATCGTGTTTTATTTAAATTTAATGCCAGAAAGCTAACTCTAATAATAACATACTTTAAGAATACCAAAAAAGATCTCCTAAATAATACAACCTCATTTCACATTCGGAACACCTACTATATAACATTCCTTTTATAGCAACGCGCCCCTTGACAAACTAAGCTAACTGAATAAAATATACAAGTTAATAATTAAAATAAGTGCCTACTAAAAAGAACGCATTCCATCAGCATCTCACACACAGCAAGCACACTACTCTCCTCCACACGCTAAGCATATTATTTTGGAGCTAACCCAACTCTGCGCCTCCCGACAAACAGAATTTAAGAACAGAGAAACCGCTGAGTAGACCCCGAGAATAACCCCAACATCACGTACTTTTCTATGCGCCACAATTCGCCAGTGTCCCGGGAGCGTGCCAGCGAGGCAGCGGCAGCCACTCAGACAGCAGCAGCAGCGGCGGGCGGAGCGACGGCCACATCCGCATCCTCGGCTGGAGGTTCGGGATCAGCAGGCGCAGCTGGAACAGCTTCGGCGACAAGTGGTGGAGCAGGCGGCACTTCCGGATCCGGAACAGCCTCCGCGAACACGAACAGCAATTCCTCAGCCTCATCCAGCACAGTGGCAGCTGCACAGGCGGCTGTCTACAGCGGCGGCAACACGGTGACCGGCAGTTTGGGCAGCGGCGGGGTGGTGGCCCGTGGCTTCCGCAGCCACAGCCCCACGCATAGGCGGCGCAGTCGCGAGCGCCAGAGACGCACCCATGGCTCCGATCAGGGCGGCCTGCTGGCCTACAGCGGTCTCGTTGGCATCAACGACATGACGGATTTCCTGGGCCCAAATCAAGGCGGCGGTGGAGGTGGTGGAGGCGGTGGCGGCGGCAGTGCTGGCACCGGTAGCGGGCTGGAGGACTCACGGTTGTCTGGCAACGAGGACTACTATTCCTCATTTGTCTCCGATGAGTTTGACAGCAGCAAGAAGGTGCATCGCCGCTGCCACGAGCGCAGCTCCAGTGTCCAGGCCATCGACCGATTGAACACCAAGATCCAGTGCACCAAGGAGTCCATACGTCAGGAGCAAACTGCCAGAGATGGTGTGTATTAGGTAGAATGTTAGCTACACCTTACAGAAAGTTAATCCAACTACATTCCAGATAATGTCAACGAGTATCTGAAGCTGGCAGCCAGTGCCGACAAGCAGCAGCTGCAGCGCATCAAGGTGGGTCATCCCATATAAGAAGTCGCTATGGCCTCTAAGCTATTCCTTATACCATTTACAGGCCGTCTTCGAGAAGAAGAACCAGAAGAGTGCGCACAACATCTCGCAGCTGCAAAAGAAGCTGGACAACTACACGAAGCGGGCCAAGGATCTGCAGAATCACCAGTTCCAGACAAAGAGCCAGCATCGCCAGCCGCGCGAAGTGCTGCGGGATGTGGGCCAGGGACTGCGCAACGTCGGTGGCAATATCCGTGACGGCATCACTGGCTTCTCCGGTTCGGTGATGTCCAAGCCGCGCGAGTTTGCCCACCTAATCAAGAACAAGTTTGGCAGCGCCGACAACATCAATCAGATGAGCGAGGCCGAGCTGCAGGGCATGCAGGCGAATGCCAATGCCGATGTCCTGGCAGGCAATGAGCGATTGCAGCATGTGCCCGGTGCGGGCACATCGACAGGATCGGGCGGCGGCGGTCAGAACAATAATAACACGGGCGGTGCGGGCAGCGGCACTGGGAAATTCAACAGTGACAACAGCGAGTGCAGCAGCGTGACCAGCGAAAGTATACCGGCCGGGTAAGTTGGGTGTTTTAAAGGGGTTTCATAGTCAAGTAAAGGATGTTAAGAGATGTTTTAAAGAGTTAAAAATAGAGATTATTTATTTAAACCTAAATCCTTAACTATATGCGGTGCTAGGACTTTGGTGTTAATTATAGATAAGTGATGTGTGTAGACGCTAGTGATGGGAGCCCGATAACTAACGCTGTTAAGGGGCTATCCATATATTGCGTAATCACGTTATTGATGATTTGATTTAAATTTCAATCTTAAATCAAAGAAACAAATTCAATCTCTGCAAAAATCAATCCCTATTAATCTTATTTTAAATTTTTATTAACAGTTCTGGCAAAAGCCAGTCGGGCGCCAGCCAATACCACATAGTGCTCAAGACATTGCTGACCGAGCTGGCCGAGCGAAAGGCCGAGAACGAGAAGCTCAAGGAGCGCATCGAACGGCTGGAGGTGAGGATATATATATACATGCATTTATTCCTGGGAAAGTCTAATCCTTTCGTGTTCTATTTTCCGCCAGACGGGCCAAAAGGAATTCAACAATCTGACCGCCACACTCGAAAGTGAACGATATCGTGCCGAGGGACTCGAGGAGCAAATCAATGACTTGACGGAATTACATCAGGTTCGTAGGTCGTAGGTCGTAGTTCGTAGTTCGGCGCTGACGCTGAGCTGACGCTTTGGCAGTTTGCCCGACATTCGTGCGATGCTCATGCCTTGCCGCCTCTCTTTGTTCCTTCGACAGAATGAAATTGAGAATCTGAAGCAAACGATTGCCGACATGGAGGAGAAAGTGCAATACCAAAGCGATGAAAGACTACGTGACGTCAACGAAGTGCTCGAGAACTGTCAAACGAGGGTAAGTTCGGGGCGCAACACTCACCCCCTTAAGCCTTTGCAAAGCTAAGCTTACTTGCTTGCCACACAGATATCGAAAATGGAGCACATGTCGCAGCAACAGTATGTCACCGTCGAGGGCATTGATAATTCCAATGCACGGGCCCTGGTTGTGAAACTCATCAATGTGGTATTAACGATACTGCAAGTGGTACTTCTGCTGGTGGCCACCGCTGCCGGCATTATAATGCNTAGTTCGTAGTTCGGCGCTGACGCTGAGCTGACGCTTTGGCAGTTTGCCCGACATTCGTGCGATGCTCATGCCTTGCCGCCTCTCTTTGTTCCTTCGACAGAATGAAATTGAGAATCTGAAGCAAACGATTGCCGACATGGAGGAGAAAGTGCAATACCAAAGCGATGAAAGACTACGTGACGTCAACGAAGTGCTCGAGAACTGTCAAACGAGGGTAAGTTCGGGGCGCAACACTCACCCCCTTAAGCCTTTGCAAAGCTAAGCTTACTTGCTTGCCACACAGATATCGAAAATGGAGCACATGTCGCAGCAACAGTATGTCACCGTCGAGGGCATTGATAATTCCAATGCACGGGCCCTGGTTGTGAAACTCATCAATGTGGTATTAACGATACTGCAAGTGGTACTTCTGCTGGTGGCCACCGCTGCCGGCATTATAATGCCGTTTCTCAAAACGAGGTATGGAATATGGTTCACAAATGATATTTTCAGTGGTATTAACATATTTGTAAAGAGGTCTCAATAATAAGACTTATTCATGGGACCTCTCAATAATAAAACTTATTCTTGGGACCTCTTTACATTTTGGTCATTCGAGCCGGATTGTAAACAAAATGTTGTAAAAATCTCTGGTCTAAAGAAAACGCTTATCAAATGTAAAGAGGTCTCAATAATAAGACTTATTCATGGGACCTCTCAATAATAAAACTTATTCTTGGGACCTCTTTACATTTTGGTCTTTCGAGCCGGAATGTAAACAAAATGTGAAAATCTCTGGTCTAAAGAAAACGCTTATCAAATGAAAGGTTTATCCGAGGCAGAACTAAATTGAGCAAAGCGCAGGCAAAGCAAAACGTCTAGATATGGCTAACCTAAGATTAGACGTGAAGTTTAAAGTTTGACATATAAAATAAGAAATATTATTGAACAATTATACATATATATAGATAACAGAACATATTTATCGTTCGTTCTTTGCAGGGTTCGCGTGCTCACCACATTTCTGTCGATATGTTTCGTCATCTTTGTGATACGACAATGGCCGGATGTCCAGGACATTGGCTCTGGCCTTGTGCGGCATCTCAAGCAATCGCTGGTGGTCAAGTGAACAACTCTGCCTCCATCTCATCTACCGAGTAGTTCGTACGTTCTTTAGTTAGATTAAGTTCTAAAGTGCATACCTCTGTATATATAGCCTATCGATCGATAATAACGATTATAACAATTATTATATTTTTAACTGAAATTGTATCAATTATCCATACGAACACACGCACTCTCGTGAAACTGTACAAAACATTCAACCAATCATCACACACACACACAATCTCGCATCAAATTTAGCAAAATTGATTTGTAATAATTACTTGAAAATGCTGACATGTCTCCGTGCATTACTCAACTACGTATATTTGAGCCTACGCAATATGTGTATGCATTAACCTATATGAAATATTTACATTACTATATAAATCGAAAAAAAAAACAAAAACTATTGAAATTATATATAAAATGAAAGTTTGTATAAATCCCCGATTTACCGTGTATTTATTTTGCACACCAACAAAAAAACCAACCACATTGTACGTACGTAACGTTTGCCTAAACAAAATGTAGCAACTTTCAAACGGTGGCCTAAAGAACATCTAATTATAGATATATACCAATTTACACAAGTCGCCTAGGCTAGTTCGAACAGCTGCCGTCTTTCCCAGCTTAGATCAAAAATAAATCCTAGCGGAGCGACAACAATTAAAGTTGAAAACAAATATATATATATCTATGACAAACAAGAATCCAAACCCGAGTTGTTTTATTTGTATTTATGCGTGCAGCTTAAGATGTGGGGAAATTTATACGGAAATAAAGGGTTCCTGTGGACTCTAGGTCCACGTATCAAGTGAGACTCATTGTTCAATAAGAAACAGCTAAAGTTTACGAATATAAATTGGTTTTCCTTCTTCCTTAAAAAAATATTCAAGAATTTAAATATATTCCTGGTGAATTTATACCATAAAACCATAGACCAATATAATCACTAAGATGCCGAACGGCCATATATTTGAATTGCAATATGCAGCCATTTTTCTACTGGCGACGAAAATCACGCTCTCTCCGCTTGCGCAAAGTTGAGAGCTTAAAAATTTAATAGAATGCGCTTCTATGTGAAAGTACGCACAGATCTTGCAACTCGTCGACTGTCGTACACGAAAGCGGCTAGCTCTAGACCCTAGAACCTTCTGAACATAATTTCAAATGAAAAATTCGAGTGCAAGAACAACTCGTTAAACATTACTCATCTGGAAGTTCTAATGTCTTTGAGAAAACAAAGTAAACAAGAAAGAAAGCTATCTTCGGTAAGCCGAAGTTTGTATACCCTTCCAGTTTGCTAATTTAGAAAAGGCATAACTAAGAAAAAATTGCACAAAATTTAAATTTGGATAGCTTTTCTTTGCTAGTTTTTATAAGATTAATAAATCTGCATACTGAGTTTAGAAACTAAAAAATATATTTTTGTCAATTTTTGACAATTTTAATGATGTAACAACCACTTATATAATTTTGAAAAAATTGTCAAATTTTTTTATGATTTTTATTTTTTATTTTGATTGTAAAATAGTTAATATACGGCTTTTGGCTATCACTTTCTTTTTGGCTATAAGAGGACCTCAAACTCCCGCATTTTTGGATTACGAAAATATTTTGAAAATATGATACCTTTTTTGGACAAACAAGGAAGGATCCTAACTTCGGTAAGCCGAAGTTTGTATACCTTTGCAGGCTGCATTGGATCATTGAAAATCGATCCCTTTTAGTACAATTGAAAAAATATAGAAGTTTGTAAATTTTTACAACATTTACCCACACATTTTACCATTTACATAAAGAACTTTACATTTTCATATAAATCCACCGATCCCTTCTATAGCAGCTATATGACATAGTTGTCCGATCTTAATAAAATTAAAACCGTATTTATAGAACCGTAAAAAAAGCTATGGCTAGAAATTTATAGAAATACAATGAAAAACAGAGAAGTTTTAATTTTTCTTCCATTAATCTTACGATCGTTCCAATGGCAGCTATAAGATATAGTGGTCCGATTCCAGCTTTTCCGACATATATGTATGTATACTGCTTGCAAAAATGCTATGCTGAAAATTTCAGACCGATAACTCGGAAACTGAGAGACTAGTTTGCGTATCATCGGACAGACGGACATGGCTAGATCGACTCGTCTGGTGATGCTGATCAGGGTCGCATATGCCACTTTCACTGCGTTGCATACAACAGGTCAAAGTTATAATACCCGGAAATATTTAATGTTTAATTTAATAAGCAATATTTTATGTATTCCAATTGGTTTTCTTGAAGTATTTAATTTTTTTCCTTTATTTAATGTTCAAGCTTCTTCCATAAGGCCCTCGAAATAAAAAAGTAACACTAAGTAGACATTTATTTTTGTTTATTTCGGCCAGTAAAACACAGTTGCTTAGTTTATATCCATTACGTTTATTTTGTTGAATGTAAATTAAATTTAGATTACACTGCCACAGCATTTCTAAATATATCTGCATCTATGCCCTAATTGATTTCGTTTTTGTTTCGTGAACAGTTTTCATCAGTTGCTTGTTTTTATAAGTAGTTTCCTTAAATTTTTCTTTTTGTTTTTTTTTTTTGGGAAAAATAATCACAAACTAGCGCATAAGTTTTCTACTCTTAGTGGAGTGTGTGGTGGCAACGACGACATTGACTTGAAATACAATTTGATCATATCTTTTGGGAAACTTCTCTCTGCTCGAAAGTCGAAAATCAAAAGGTAACATTGGATCTCAGTTTCGTATGCTAAAAATAGTTAACTTAAAATTAGTTAAATCGAGAATAATGTACAATATACAGGCCAATGCCACATTAATCATTTAGTCGTTTAAATTAATTTCAATCTGTTACTTTTAGTTGGTTAACATGTCTCTCGGGAAAGGTGGAATACAAATTTCCACTAACTAGTCGCTGTGTGTAAGTGTTGGTGTCTGAGTTACTAAAAAAAAAAAAAAACAATGATTAATCCGAATCAGGTAAACAATTGAATCTTAAGTGTGGTAATGGTTGCTTTTATCGTTTTCTAACATTGTTTCCTTGACTTTTTTGGTTGGGTGTTTCGCTGGTAAGCCGATTGGGTTAATTGTAAAATGTATATAAAATAAATCACAATTTGTATACGCATATAATGACATCGTGTGTGGGTTTTGTGTTTACGTTTTGTGTCTGCGTCTGGGTCTGTGTCTGGGTTTGCGGAAGGATGCAGCGCACAGTCCAACACAGGGTTTGGCTACATATTTATTAATATTAATATTAATAATAAACATTAGTTAATTGTTTAAAACAAAGCAGCTGGCAGCCACAGCATTGATAGCATAAATCCAATCGAAAAACTGCATTTCAGATCATCGACAGACAACCTACAGGCTACAGGCTAAGGACTCCCCTCTTATATGAGAAACTGGCGATCGGAGGCGCTGTGCGGCAGAGCGGCCACGCCTATGCCGCCCTGCGTGGGCGTTTGCAGGAACGCCGAGTCATCGACGGCCCCTGTCGTCGCCTCCGTGGCAGGCGTACTGATTGCAATCGGTTCGTAAATCGAGCGATGCGGTGGCATATCGTCGTCGTCCTTGAAGGAGCCGCTTAAATTCGGATTGAGGATGTTGTTCGATGCGGGCGTGGCCACGGCAATTGTCCCCGTCGCCGTCGCCGGCAGACCCACCGCACCCATCGTACCGGACTCCACATGCTCCAGATAGGGCGGCGCCGCCACACTAATAGTAGTCGGCTGGCGTCGGAAGAATGAACTGAGGGAGAGGCAGGATCTTTAGTCTGTGCCCTTATTTAGTTGCATCTTAGTTATTCTCACCCAAAGTTGATGCGCGACCAGATGGTGGGACGTCTTTCGCCCAGCTGCTCTGCTAGGTGGGCCGGCAAGTTGGGCGCCCGATCGAAGGGATTGATGCGTTCGTTGGCCGGACGCCTGGCAGAATCCAGCAGGGCTGTGTAGGGGCAATTAAATTAATTCATTAAATTATTAAATAGATTAAAATAAACGCACCGTTCTCGTCGTCCGAGCTCTGGGACTCCTCGAAAGGGTTTCGACCAGCGTCCCCTCGCCGGAAGGTGCCGTGTCGCGTTGTTCCGGCCGCAGACACACTCGAGCTGGCGCTCCCGCCAGCTGCTCCAGCAGCGGAGGAGGCGGAGCTCGCTTGGACTGCTCCCTGCCTGCTGTTCGATTGCTGCTGCTGCAGCAGTGGCGTCGTATCGTCGTCCGTATCGGTGACATTATCCAAAGAAGGCTGTCGACTCCGACTTGCACGCGCTTCGCCCTTCGTAAAAACCTTGCGCTTGCAAATGGGACAAACGCGCCGATTTTCGGTGAGCCAGGGATCGATGCAGTGTGTGTGGTAGGCTGGAAGCAATAATAGAGATGAGAGGGGAGAGATTTATTGAGATTTATTCACTTACGATGCGAGCAGGGCAGCACCCGCAGCTTATCGTCCTCGACAAAGTCCTCCAGACAGATTACGCAGGTATCGTACTTGTTGTTCGCATTGTTCTTCGTGTACCGCAGCACCGGCAGCTTCTTCAGCATGCTCTTGGGCAGTCGATGGCGACGCAAGCGACGCTGCTCGCGGATGCACTTGTAGATCATGTAGATAACCTGCCAACAAAGAAGTCCAGCTCAAGTCAGCTCAAGAGCGAATCGATCGAGGCCCACACTCACCATAATGATGAAGCACAGGCCTATTAGTATGGAGAAGGGCAATATCAGCTGGGTGTTGATGTTGAAGGGCAGCTCATCGTTGATGACTAGCACCACCTCGGGCGTGTTGTATGTGGCCAGCGCCTTGCCCGTCGTATGGCCCACAAAAACGGAGGGTATTCGGATGCCCGTTGCATTATCGGCTGACATTTGCTCTGCAAAGTTAAGACGAGGAAGAGGAGTGAGTATTGCCATTCTGTTACCTAAATGCGCTCCCTTACCCAAGTCATCGCCTTCATTATTGTAGACAATCACAGCAGAATAGGTGGCGTTCTGGGCCACTCGCACCTTGCGCTCAAAAGTGCAGTCGCCGCCCCTGAAAAATATCCATAGTTTAGCCAAAATAAGGGAAATAATACTAGAGTCAGCTAGTTACCGCGATATCAGTGCCACAAACTTGGCATTAGCTGGATAAATAACATGCGGCGGCCTGTCCAGGTAATCACAACCGAAATATGGGCGCTTGGCGGGAACCACATACACCTTGAGACCATTTGGCGGCAGCTGACCGCCAAATTGTGCTGGCAGATCATTGAATTCCTCAATCAACTGTAGGCAAACCAAATGCGATTGGTGTTAAGCTATATATGAAGTAAAGGACTTAACCTAAGACTCACCTGACTTGTGGTTCGTCGATAGACCAGCACATGACCCCTAGCCACTGTCGCCTCATGACAGACCAGGCACAGGCCCAGCAGGGTAATTATGTGGCAACTCCTCCTGGACATACTGCCACCCAGGACGACACGACTTCTGGCGACGATCGGGTCTTCCTCTATACTGTTATTCCTTTAGACCGCTGTGTCCAGTGCTTCGGCGTTGTCTCTTTACCATCCGCACTATTGGCATCTCTCATCTGTGTGCCAACGCCAGCGATTGAGTGCGTTTGGGCCTTGGACTGAAATAAATAGGAAGTGTGGTTAAGATAATAGCACGCACAGCTAACATTTTGGGACCCTAGGACGCTACTTAGCAGATTTATGAAGTAATCTATAAAATATCAAGGTATTAACAAGCTGATACAGAGGGATACAGAAACATTTTCAAACTTCTTTCTTTTAAATTATATATAATATATAATATATAATATATGTATACATACATATATATATTTTTATTTTAAAATAAATTGTTTCTTTCTATTGTCTACTTTTATTCAGAAATGAATAAAAGGGAATAAGTACTAGTTTTGCTCACTCTCAACTAATGCACTTAGCTTAGTTGCTTACTCAAGCTCTCAGTGAGTCAGTTGTTCATTCCGTTGTTCATCCACTTAGTTGTTCACTTACTCGTTCTCTTAGTAGTTCATTCAGTTGTTCACTCGGTGTTCACTAAGTTATTTATTTATTTAAACATTTTTTCACTTAGTTCCTCACTTCCTCATTTAATTAAATTGCTCAGGAGCTCCCATACTTTCTATCTGTGTTATTTGCAGACTTTTAAAATGATGACAACTCCCTTTGTGAACATTTTAATTTACTCATTAAAGTAAATAACTCTAGTTCGATCAACCCTAATGAAAACCCTTTACCAATTAAATGTACAGACAATTGATTAATGTATAAACTGGTTACTGGATGTGCTATCTACGTGCCCGCCATGGTAAATGAGGATCCGGCGCGAAGGCAACCTGTGATGCGTTATATTCGGCTCGGCTTTGCATTCCATCGGCAAACAAACAGCTCAGCCAGCTGATAAGATAAACGGCTTGTGATCGCTGCTTTATAGATTTAACGACCAAGTGCGCTGACTGTGCAGGGGGTCGGCGTCTCGGTATTGTCATTGCTGGTTCGGCTAAATTTTACTTTTCTTCAGACATGTCAGTCGAACAGCTGTTTTGCTTGTTGACACAGCAACGTCGCGACGGTCAGTCCGCACGGTTTCTTGAAAGCAATATTGCATTTGATGTTTATGCAAGCAGCAGAAACAATCAACGCATTTGGCCGCCTTCCTGTGATTGGGCTCAATTTGCATATCAATTGATTGTATCACCCAACCAAAACGCGATCCAATACTAACCGAGATCCCTGGGGGTAGAGGCAGTTATCAAATCGAAGCATATGTGGATCGAACTCTGGTTGCCGGCTCAAACCAGATGAGTCACGAGCTGATAAGACACACAGCTAGATAATCGCCACTAGAAGGCAGATGGATCCCAGCGAATGAGAGCGAAGCAAACGTGGAAAGTTTGCTTTATGAAAATTTAATAAGTTCTGCTAACCCGTTCGATACACACGCACACCCCACACACCTTTCGGTGCAAATATGCCACAAAAATGTGTATTAAATTCACAGGCCAACAAAGAAAAAAGCGTCACCAGGCAGGCAGGCATTAGCACATCGATAGACAAGCGGAGCAGCCAGCGACTTTAATGAGAACGTGACTTTGTTTTTATTGGATGGGTAAACAATTAAATGGGGAGGAGGCCGACGGACGGACGACGCACAGGGCTAAATATTCCGATGCGAAATTCAATCTGTAAGGCGCGTGCGTTCAGATAGAATTTCAATCGACGGATGGGGTGCAGGAATTTCACCTGCGAAGTATCGAGCCTCTGGAATATGCATCCATTTTTAAGGGAATGGAGGTTTGAGTTTAATTTCTGATAAATTTTGTTTTAATTTCCTGAACCTAGCTCTCAGTCTTTAGCATGAACCTTGTCTGTTTTTCTATTTCACAAATTCTGGCTGTACATTGAGAAACAAACAAATCGGGAATTCCCCTCTAATTCAATTATATTTCAATCGATTTTTAACTCAGTAAATAAATACAAATAACTATTGTTTTATTTCGTTAATCACTGAAACTGCTTTGGGACTCCTTTCTGTTTAATCTATGAATTAGTGAGTAATCATTTATGATTTGTTTGTTGATAAGAGACAAGAGTATAGCTTTGAGAGATAAGTTTCATTCAAAAACTTATCATTGTGGCCTAGATTTTTAGCAAATATTTATAGTACCTTTGGCAAATTTTAACTAAAAGTAAAGCTCTTTAGAAATTAAACAGTTAGCTAAATTATTTGGACCTAAAACTAGTGTTGGGTTGCTCATGAGTAAGTGAACAAAAAAGAGTTGTTCACTAAACTGAGTGAGTGAACATGTTCCTTCCTATTTGTTCTTTTTTTTTCACTTGTTCATTTTTGACCACTATTGTTTATTTGTTCAATTTTGTTCACTTGTTCATTTTGGCTTAATATTGTTCAGTTGTAAAATTTTATTCTTTTTTGTTCACTTGTTCATTTTTGCTCACTTGTTCAGATTTGTTCTTTTGCTCACTATTGTTCAGTTGTTCCATTTTGTTCTTTTTTGTTCACTTGCTCATTTTTGCTCACATGTTCAGACTTGCTCTTTTGCTCATTATTGCTCAGTTGTTCAATTTTGTTCAGCTAGTCTTTTTGGTTCATTTTGGTTCAGTAACTCTTGTTTTATATGTGAGCAAGTGAGCAATGAGCAGTGAACAAGTGAGCAAGTGAGCAATGAGCAGTGAACAAGTGAGCAAAATGTGTGAGTTGACCTCTTTGAAAAAAAGAACAAGTGAACATGTTCACCCAAATGAGCAGTATTTACCCAACTCTACCTAAAACCAGATCCGTTGTACGACAAACTACCTTAAAGAGCTTTTTATAAAAAAAAGGCTTTAAATTACGTGGATAAATTAACAAAAATCAAGGTTAGTCCTCTTTATGTCACTTTTTTTAAAGTCCGATTAAGGGTAACACCTTCAATATTAAAAGTTAACAAAATTCTTCTATGTAGTACAGAATTTGTTAGTTTCTCAAGTTGATAAATAATAACTTTACATTGAGAAACTGACCTTTATCAACCACTTATTATCCTGGCGTATTGATAATATCCCCCGAGAGCCCTACAATATATCTGCGCCAATTTTGTATTAATTTGCTTTGATTCGAGGGCGGCGATATATCAAATTACACATTACACACATCGCGGTACACACTCAGCTCCCGCCCGCCCACACACACGCACAAGCACACCTTGAACTTTACAAGGCACGAAAGGGGGGAGGGCTTATTCAAGGTTTTCTTTTTGCAAGAATATCTGTACATACACATACGAGCGTATAAATATGTAGAAAACGCCCCGCGGGTAACAGGTGAAACGCGCCAAAGGATAAACGAATAAAGCGCCGCCCAATTGAGAGCAGCAGCTAGAAGTTAATGTACTTCAATTTCGTAAATTCGCTTTTGTTATGCTTTTTTCAGGCGTATCTGCTGGGACATGTGTATGTGTGCGGGTGTGTGGGTGCCTGTGCCTGCTCTGTGTATGCGTTTAATTAACACAACAACAAAGCAGCAGCTGAGAGCGATTTCCTGTGTTTTCCCAACGATTTTTCACGAACACTCACTGTAAACTTACTTGCTGGTGGCTCGCGCGTTGCTCTTGGCAGGTACTTTTGTTCCCTTTCTGGCCAATTCCTATATCCAATCCGACTTTTTTCAACACTCGCTCGCCTCCCCACTCGTCGCCATCGCAGTGGTATTGCGTTTTACTTTGTTTTGACCTGCTCCGGCAGGCGGGGATGCCTTGGCTTCGTGTCACTAATCACCGAAATCTTCTGTATGGTTGCCTCCGGGGCATAACAGACGTCGCGATAAGAGGAAAACGAACACTTTTTGGCTCACTTGCTAATTATTGGGATATTACAATTTACATCCACATCCATCCGAACGTTAGAGCTGCAAAACCATCGATGGTACCTATCGATACACAGGCACTTATTTGTTTTTTAGGAAAGTACTCGATTATTTTGGGTTTTTTCTGCCTATCGATTTGTGGTTGTGCCCACCTACCACCACTAGCCATAGAATTACAGCTGTTTTTAAAAAAATCTTATATGCCCCTAGCTTATTTAAATGATTATGACTTGACTTCAGTAGCTTTCTGTATATATATTTCACTTTGCGGAACAATAATGCATTTTGGATTATAAAATTATTTAAATCACATGTCTGCGCCGACTACTTTATCCAGAGATACATTTTACCCTGGATGGTGTGCTTGACGGGATTGATCTTCTTCAGGATTTTCGTCATGGTCTCAACCAAACGGTCGCTCGAGACGCCAGTCTTTTTGTTCTTGAACTTGGTGAGCAGCTCTGTGGCGGTGAGAGGTTTGCGCTTGAGATAGCGACGCACTGCCTCCTCGGTGATTCCGTAGTCCCTGCAAGTAGTAAGTAGAAGGGTTAAAAGGGAAGCTCAGAGGAGATCGCTGAGTGCGGTGTACTCACTCCACTTTGGCGCCGGAGAAGGAGGTGGGCAGCGAGTTGCTGATCTCGTTCTTGGGCCTCTTCGCCGGTGTGCTGGTGGGGCTGTTGCTGGTGTCCGAGCCGGTGAGATCGCTGGGCAGGCTGTTCATCTTGCGCTTGCTGGCGTCTGTCGAGAGGGTTGGCGTGGCCGATCGCGATTTGTTGGCATTGCTGCTGCTGCTGGTGGACGCCTTGCTGCTGGCAGCGGCGCTCTCCTTGTCCTTCTCCTTCTCCTTGTCTTTGTCCTTGGAGCCGGGCTTCTTTTTGGGCGGACCATTGCTGAGATCGTCCTCGGAGTCCGTGCTGTCGGAGCTGAAGTCTGTGTCTGTGGAGTCGCCGCTGCCGTTCGACTTGCCCTTCTTGTCGTCCTTGGCGGGTTTCTTTTTTTTATTTTTGTCCTTGGCAGCCTCGTCCTTGCCCTTCTCCTTCTTTTTCTTTTCGCCATCGCCGTCTTCCTTGTCCGACTCATCGGACTTCTTCTCGTCCTCCTCCTCCTCGTCGGAGGTGAGCAGCTTCCTCAGCGCATCTTCCTCGGCCACGCTCTTCATGTCCTTGTCTACCTTGGCCTCTGGATCCGGTTCGCTAAGCAAGAGGAAATAGTTAATTGTTTGGGAGAGTTTAAGACTAGTAGGACATACTCTTCGCTGGAGCTGGTATCGTAGTCCATTTCCCTGCCCTCCTCGTCACCATCGTCCGACTCCTCAAAGGCCTCGTCATCCACGTCTCGCTTCTTCTTCTTCTTGTCTGCTCCCTTTTTGCCTTTGCCCTTGGCCTTGCCATCATCGCTGTCCTCCTGCTCCTTCTTCTTTTTATCCTCCTCGTCCTCCGAGTCGGATTCATCCTCGGAGTCAATCCATTCGTCCATGTCGGTGATCTTCAGCTCCTTGGACTTTTTGGTGGCCGCCTTTAGTAGCTTGGCCTCCTCGGGATCCTGTTCCTCCTCCTCATCGCCGCGCAGGCGCTTTCGCAACATTAGGGAGAAGTAGTTCATCACCTTTTTGCGCCGCCCAAACTCTTGTTCCGCCTCCTCCGCCGACAGGGACTTGTAGCGCTGGATGGGCTGAAAGTTGTACCACTCGTTCAGGGGATACGCCTCGATGGCTCCGTCCGGAGCATGCGTAAATACATAAAAGGCTGCATTCTCGCCAACGCCGCCCTCCCGGATGCCCTTGAACTTCTTGCCGGTCTTGCCGCCGACTTTCAGGATCCAAGGCTGCGCCTCCGGACGGTATTTCCTCGCAATAATGCCGAACTTCTTGCGACGCGCCTCCTCGCGCTGATCTCGATTGTACTCGGATCCGGCACCGAACTTCGGCTGATCCTCGTCCATGCCCCGGAACTCCTTCATGTTGTTTTCCCTCTCCAGTTTCACATTACGCCACTGGGCGAAATCCACGTTGAGGGTGGCATTGAACCGCATCACGTGGTGCTTCTTGCGCATCTTGGGCACCCGGATCTTGAACTCCTGCACGTTGGAGGACGATGCGGCGGCTGAGGCAGAGGCAGCGGCTGCGGCGGCAGCAGCTGCGGACGTGGAGCTCCCGCTGGCAGCGCTTGGCTGCGAAAAGAAAACCGAGTCAAGGGCTGAAATGAAGCGTAGGCGGTAAAACCAAGCGAACTGCAACCTACCGCCGACTTGGCTGCGGAAGACATGGCAATCCTTCCTAATTATTTAGCCTTTTACTAATTTAAAATGGTTTACTACACGCTATTTTGAGATATTTTCCAACTTAACCGAGTCGCGGGCACAGGAAAGTCTGGTAGCGATGTGCGGTTCGCCGATAACACAGCTGCTGTTAATCGTTTTGGTATTTATCGCCCACCGCTCATCCCAAATCGATAACACAGCAAACGCTTTAAATTGTTTATATTTCGGACGGTTGTTAAATTTTATACAAAAATGTCGAAGAACGTGTCTCTAACGGATGAGCAGAGCCGTCTGAATGCACGCCTGGAAGCGCACATGGTCTACATATGCCCGGAGTGCGGCAAGGCCTTTCGCACGCAGGCCGAGTGGCGTCAACATTTGAACACGGCAAGTTGGAGGCTCCCCAATGCCCCTTTGTACTCCTTATTTAGTGGGCTCTTTTCTTGAAATACAGAAACATGACTACTTGAAGAAGACCTACTCGGACTTTAACTTTATCCAAATCGACGAGCGCTTCCACGAGTGCCAGCTGTGTTTCAAATGGGTGGAGAACGCCCACAACACGATCGCCCTGCTCCAGTACCACTACTTCATGCATCTAGAGCACAGCGAAACCTACCGGTGCGTGCACTGCCGCATGGCGTACACGAGGCGGAGGGCTCTGAATGTCCACCTAATGGACACCCACATGCGGGAGATCGAGAAGTACGAGAACAAGCTGCGCCAAATGAAGCGGCAACAGCAGCAGCAGCAGCAAGATCAGAAAACTCCAGCTGCAGCGGCTCCAACTAATCCTGTCAATACTGCGAATACGGAGAAGCCTGTAGTACGGAAGCCACGTGGACGTCCGAAGATAAGCGGTGCCGTCACCAAAAAAAGCAAGGATCTGCTGCAAAAGGCGCTCATGGACATTGACCTTCTGGCGGAAATGGAGAAGTCCACAACTTCGCCACCAGCAGCTGCGACCAAGACGACAATCAACACCAATGTCAGCGAACAAAACCTGGACAGATGTCTCAATGCCTACGAGGACATACTGCGCAAGGAGGAGGAGAAGGTGCCCAAGTACGAGGCGGATTTGGATGCGCTGTGCCAAGAGTTCTTTGAAGATAAGGAATCTCCCACCAAGGCCATGGAAGATGAAAGGCAGGAGGAGGCAGCGAATCCAGCGTCACAGTCGCAGTCGCAGAAGGAGAATCAGGAGGTGGTGATCATCGAGATCGATGCACTGGGCAAGGAGGAGGTGGCCCAGCTGAGGAAAGAAATGAACACATCGGGCCCGCTGGTACAGGCGGCCAAGCGCCGACGCCAGTCCACGACACCCACGCGGGACTCCGACACGGAGGTCTCCACCAATGGTCTGACCAAGCTCATCTCGTACTTGTGCCCCAAGTGCGGCAAGGAGATTGCCTCGATGGACGAATGGCGGGCGCACGTATTCAAGAAGCACGACTTCGAGCACATCATCGAGAACAGCTTCAAGATCCTGGAGCCGGGCCGCAAGGCCATGTGCCTGCAGTGCCGCGAGGTGCAGCCGACCACCAGGCGGTCGCAGTTGCAGAAGCACTGCTTCAAGCATCTGCCCTACCGCTCCTACCTCAAGTGCACGCTCTGCGACCGCACCAAGACCAGTACGTCCAAGATTTTCAATCACATTCGATACAACCACCAGGAGGAGCTGCAGCGGAAGAACAAAACGCAGCTGCTCATCAAGTCAGAGCCCAAGTGGGCGAGTCCCAAGAGGCCAGCGCCAAGGCCGGATAAGGCTGGCGGCTCCGGTGGCGAGCAGGAGGAGGATGAGCAGGAGTTGGAGGAGGCGGAGGAGAGCCTGATGTGTGAGCACTGTAACAAGCTGTTCAAGACCAAGTGGCGATATGGGCGACATGTCGCAGGCTGCCAAAGGGCCGGCATGCTCCATTCCGGCACCCCTGTCGAGGGCAGCGTCGCAGCCCTGTTGAACCACTTGCGTGAGGGGTGCCAGCGCATCAGCCCCATCTGGAAATCAATGCAGCTTAATAAGACTTAGGACGTAGACCATATAAGTTAACAAATAAATATCTATTTCCATAGGGAAATGCATCCGATCCAATATTTATTATGTTTGCACTTGCTTGAATAGCTTAAAACTTCCCCGGAATACAACAACTATTGAAACTTAATCAACAGCGATCCACTGGGGTGCCCTAAAGGATGTCCTTGCCCAACGGCTGCGGGCGCTTCTCGCCCTTTGTCTGCTGCTGTGCCTCATGGACCTGGGCCTTATACCACTGCGTTTCCTGGACCTGGGCATTATTCCACTGCGACGTATCACTTGGCTGCCAGATGAGGATTCCGTTCCTGGTTGCTGCCGTTCCAATCCTGGTTGCATTCCTGGTTGCATTCCTGGTTCCATGCCTGGTTCCTGAGGTTCCTTGCCTTTCATCTGACTGGAATCGGTCACCTCATGGTTGCTCGTCATGATCACAATATGGCGGTCTTTACTCAACAACGCCGCCGTTTTCATTAGCCTCAGAAATCGAGCGAATTTGATCTTTAGCTGTTTTTTTTTCATAAGCGGCTTATAGTCTTCCACTAAATTATAAAAATCAGTTTCATTCCCTGGCGCGGACGTTGAAGTTTCTGTTCCCGTCGCTCCAGCAGTGTTATTACCTTCGACAGCTCCTGCTCCACCTCCTGGTGCAACGGGTGGTCCTCCTGCTTCTGCTGTTTTATTAACCCCTGTTTCTGTTTGTGTTACATTAGCCCCTCCTTCTGTTTCTGTTTTATTACCCTCATCACTTCTGGGTTGGACTCCACTTCTTCGGTGAATGCCTATAACTCCTTTTTTTTGAGGAGGCAACTTTTCAGGCCCTTTATTCCCATTTGATACAGGCTGTTCGGGAGCCTTGTCAGATGTCCTTTGAAGTTTTGGCTTGACTGGAGCTTTTGTTGCATCGGAAGGAACTTCAACTCCAGACGTTTTATTCCCATTTGATGCAGGCTGTTCGGGAGCCTTGTCAGATGTTCTTTGATTTTTTGGGAGTACAGCTTCAGTGGCTATAGTTTCATTTGCTAAAGGCTGTTCGTTGACTGTACCCGATGATCCGTTAATAGTCCCTTCCTGTGGGCCGCTAAGGTATTTAAATCCTGATCTGGGCGCAGCCCTGCTGTAGGCCTCGGCCTCGGAGCAGAGATTTTTAAATGTCTTATGTGGACCAGACTTGCAGGACGTGGCTGGTACGTTGCCGGTCTCGTAGATGGGAGCACCCTCAATAGGAGCATGTTCAAAGTTGCAGGTGAAGAAGGTCTGGAACCATCCGTAACGGACCTGCTGGAGGATGGCGCAGCCCAATTTCTTGGCGTCCTCGAGTACCATCTGCAGGAAGTTGTACTTGGGCGGGCTGTTTAAAAAGGATTATCATTTATTATTTAAAGTAAATTAAATGAATCAAATCATAAGACTCTTACCCGCCCTTCTCGTCCAGATCCTTGTTCTTGACTACGTCTAAGATCGAGCTGGTGTGGCTAGTCTTTAGCCACGCCTTGCCGATATCCTTTAGGATGTCCTCCAAAATCGGGAGGTTTCCTTTCAAGCCGCGATAACCCACAAGCTGACCCACGTTCTCGTAGTTCTTGGTGTTCCGGCACTCGTCGTGCTGAAGGAAACACTTTCGCACATTGTACTCGGCCAGGTGGGCGAGCTCCGGGTCCCAGGTTAGGGTGCCCATGCGGGCAGCCGGACCCAATCCATTGAACCCGCCCTTGGCCACCTTGTTTCGCATCTTATTGATTTGGTGGGTTATGTAGGTTTTCAGGGGGTCGGTCATTGGTATAACCTCAGCATCCAGGGAACATTTGTAGTAAAGTTCCTTGAAAACATTTAGGTATATTGATATATAATTATAGTAATATATGCTGTTCCTTTTGTATTACCAAAGACATTAGAATCTTCAAGATGATTATCGCCATACGATATTTTTGCATTTCAAATTTTCGTGATTGCATATGGGCATTTCCCAGCATCGCGAACACACGTTCATTCGCTTTCTGACTATAAAACTACCCTTATAAATAATTATTTTTCTTGTTTTTTTTTTTAGTTTTACGTAAATGTATTAAGATCTACGCTTGGTGCAAAAAGTACACACGGTGGATATGAGGTTTTTTTTCTTAATCGGCATAAAACATGCCCTCGCGAACACACAAGAAACGGAAGTGCTTCTCGGGCTGCATGTAAAGAAATGCAAAACTCAGCGAATTTGAAGAAAATGGTAAAGTAAAAAAAATTCCGTTTTAAAAGGGATGATATCGCTTTAATTTAAAATCCCACTTTCCAAATTAAACAAAGTAGTTTTATTTCGATAATTGAAAGGTAATCTAGCGAACACACATCGCAAACACACATTTTTTCGTCATGTTTTTTACATTACGTTTTCGTATGAATAACTTCATATTTTCTTGAAAAGCAACTTATTCTGTACTTAATAGATATCAAAGAGAAGATTTGCTAGAAAAAGTGCAAAATAATTCGAATGTTTTGCTTGCGAAAAATTATATATTAAACTGCTCTTAAAAATACCAAATTTAAGGTTTCTTTTAGTTTATTGGTCGATTTTTACATGAAAACACTAAGATATGCTATTATATTAGAAAAAAATTGATTTGAAGTCTTTTTTATATATATACACACAAAAATACGATGATAATGAGCATTTTAGTTTTCGGTCCTGGTTTACCTTTTGCGGAAAATTCCCATATTGCAAATCAAATGTATGGTCGTTCGGGATCTTAGAGATTATATTGGTCTTTGGTATTACAACACCTTAACGAATTGATTTAAAAAGTATAAAAGCATCCCAATAATGTTCCTACTGACGTATCTTTAAGTTAATCACGTTAAACCTATTGACTTTAAACCATGACTTTAAAAAGTAATACCTAAGATGTTATTTGATGTATGGCGTTTTAAAAATTTGTAAATTAAAATACTCACTTAGTTATTGACATAATGTCTTCCTTTCACGCAAATTAAAGATCTGTTACTCACGGTTGAAGCGTTGCAGGCGATATGCAATTGACCTTTGTTGCACAACGAGGGATCACAGTAGTCTACATTTTTGCCAGCCGTATTTCCTGGAGGTTCAGTTGCGGGTGCTGTCGCCTGACCCTCACTCTGTGCTCCTGCCGGTTCTGTAGTATTTGTTCCTACTGTACTATTTGTTCCTGCTTCTCCTATTGTTGAGTTTGCATTCGCTGTGTCGTTTTGGGCTATGACCAAGTTAATGGCCAATCCCACAAAAAAGATGCCTCCTAGGGACAACATTTTCCAACCAGAGATCATTGCGTATTAAACGGAGTTTTTTTAAAATTAAGAAGTCGAACCCTTAATCCGTGAAATCTCAATGTTTCAAGCCAAAGACACTGAACAAAATACTTTTTAAAGGATTTTCGCTTAAATTGTATATAAAAAAAATTGTATATAATTAAAATTGTAAATATACAGAAATGTAAAAAAAACAGAAAGATATTTAAATTTAAACATTTACTAAGCTTTAGTCCGATATCTTTAAAAACAACGAAAATCAACTACTTCGGGATGATCGTTCCTTGGGCAGCTATAAGATATATATAGCTATTATCTATAACATAATTAAAGGATAATATATTTAACTTGGCCATATCTTTCCTAAGGCAGCTATAAGATATAGTATTCCGATTCCGGCCGCTCCTACATACATATATACTAGCTGCAATAGAAATAAGACTATCTGCAAAGTTTCTTTCGGATAGCTCAAATACTGAGAGACTAGCTTGCGTAGCAACGGACAGACGGACAGACGGACATGCCTAGATCGATACCTTCTGCAAAGGTATACAAATTTACGACATGGATAGGATAATTAAAGCTCGTAGGCCCAAAGCTCCGCAGACTCTTTTGCGAGATTCAAAGAGCTGACAAACTGCGTATCCATTTCAAAAGATCTTATTCGAGGACCTAGTAATCAAAAATGAATTTAAAACCCAACTTTCACCCATAGTTCCCAGTTTTCCTCGGAACGAAACACTTAACTTTACTAATTTTCGGTCAGTTAATTTTATTGTTTACAGTTCTTGTTTAAATACGAAACAAAGCGTGAAAAATTGGTTTTTACTGTGTAAATAGTCGCTTTTCGCTCCTTGAGCTCACGTTTTTGTTGGCGCAACTTGGATTTGAATAGCTCCTCCAATGCCTGAACGCGGTCGCACATCTGCAGCTCAGCGATGATCTGCGGCCAATCTTCCACGGCGAATATGTCCATGAGGGCGTCCAGTCCTTCGGACAGGGCCCACAGATCTTCCTCTTGCCCACACGAATTCAGAAGGAAGAGCACAATGACCTTAACGAGTGGCTCCGAGAGCAGGGAACCCAGGGTGCCTAGCATCCGGTTCCAGTTGACTCGAATGTCCATCACCGTGCACTTGCTGGCGCCCTCGATGATCATGTTCAGATCGTTTTCGGTCATCTGGCCAAAGAGATCCCGCCGTGACTTGAGCAAACTCAGCGAGGAGCGCATCAGGGATGTTATGGCCTCCATGACGGCCGCATCCTCGGTTCCCTTGAAGGCCTGCTGGCCCAGATTCATCCACATGTTGTAGATGTCGCTGTAGCCACCCATGTCCTCGGCACTCAGCACATTGCATAGATTCTGCAGACAAATGAGGTAGGACACCCGCAACTTGGCCACCTTCTCCCGGATGCCCTCTTGCTGATCGAGCAGTTTCTCCACAGAAGGGTCTAAGGGCTGAGCTTTTAGCCAGAGCTTCTGTACGACTTGGTTTTGTTTGATGGTCTCCAAAAAGTTGGCGGGCAAGCCCCCAGCTCCGCTGTCTGCTGCATCCTCCTCCATCTCGTAGTCGGCCACACTCTCCGTCTCCGATTGATTGCTGTCCGAGCCCCATTCGCTTTGATCGTCGCTTGAACCCAGGTTTGTGATTATTTCCGCCACCAGACGCTGAGCGTCTAGCAAATGCTCCAGGTTACTTATCGCCGCCTCCGCTTCGTTCTCATTTCCCTTGGGCTGATTGACGCTCTGGGCTTCAGTGAGCTCCTCCGTTTCCATGGATATCTCCAACGCGGGGGCCTCGTTCCTAGACTTGGCAGTCAGAATCTCGGACTTGCAGCCCAGCAGCTGGGCCTGCGTATCGATGGTGAGCAGTTGGTCCAGACTGGTTAAGATCTCCTTAGTGTGGGCGGCCGAGCAGGCGGGCACATTGCACAGGATGCCGGCGGCCAGGGCGTTGAGGTAGAGCTGTCCGTGACTCTCCGCAGGAACAGTGAGGAGCTCCGGCAGTATGCCAGCGTTGGCCAAAAGGTTCCATGAGCTAGAGTTGTTCTCGGACACTACAAGGACCAGCTGGGCCACTGAGAGGGCAGTCTCTAGACCAAATTTCCTGTAATCCAGGCACAAGAGTAGCCTGGGCAGGAGGTTCGCCTGGTTGAAGGCTTCCGTGGCCGTTGGTGAGCTTTCGCATAGATTGCGGAGCAGATGGACCGCCTGCAGGAAGATGTCCGCGAGGATTTCACTGTCGAAGCCATTCTTGGTCAGATCGTAGTCCAACAACAGGGTCAGAAGTGCCGTCAATATGTCATTGTCAACGAGAAAGTCGCATACCTCCGAGCCGAAGACGGAGAGATTCCGGAATGCTCCGGCCGCCGCATCCCGGATGGGAGCCTCCTTATCGCACAGCAGGGGTGCCGCTATCCGGACCAGCTCGCTGTCGCAGATCTCCCGCACCTTCTCCTTCCGGAGCGCCAAAACCGCAAAGGAATGCAGTCCGTTCAGCTTGTCTTCAACATCCGGGCGCTGCAGGTGCACGCAGATCGCCTCGATAGGCCCGCAGCCCGGCGCCTCCTCATCCGCCGTGCTGAACAGTGCATTCTCCAGATCAGCCGAGGTATCCACGCCGGAGGGCGTCCGAGTTTTTACTTTCCGGGTTTTGCCCATTGCAACAAAGCAGTCCTGCACGTGTTTACCAAGCCGCGGTGTGACCAGGCGGCAAAACTTCCTTCTTGGGGGGCACTATTTCGACCTAACACTACTAGTGGAGAGTGGACATTTCTGAATATACTGCAGTTCAGTCGCGGCCCATTTAAAATTTAAAACATGCTCAATTTATTACTCAGATCCCAAGATATGTTTTCATTATAACGGTTTCTGTAATATTAATAAATTAGTCCAGCTCAGGTTTCTACGCATTTAACTGCATTTTGGGCAAACTGTTGCATTTTTCTTATACCTTGTCTATTATTAACGGTATATTTTTACGTCCATTTCTTTCTCAGTCTGGCATCACTGTCTGTTGCCATTTTGTTGCCATTCGATAACTCAACATTTATCGAGAGCATACTTGGTTTTATTTACATCTCTAGCGGCAGAAAATTGCAGAAAATTAAGTGAAAATTTTCTAAATGCAAAGAAAAGAGTAAAAAACCAGGTGGAATGGAAGCGAGCATAGACGAGAGTATGGAGAGCGAACTCGCCAAGTCGCCGAACAACAAACCGGACGCGAATCAATCGCCTCCGCCAGGTGTGAGTCTCAATGGCAATGGAAGTGGCAGTGGCAGTGGCGATGGGGGCCAGGAGACTGCCGCCCCTAATAATGGCGTTGCTATAGCCCTGGAAAAGCCGATCGAGGTGCAATGGTGCGTAGTTAAGGGATAGATAGTGTTTGAACGGAAAATAGTGACATGCCTTGACCCATTTTCAGGAACAAACCCTTTAATGCATTCAGTGGGCGCCCCATTGGGGAGCACACGGCTCAGCAGCAGACCCTGCAACAGCAGGCGCTCCAGCAGCAACAGCAGCAGCAACAGCAGCAACCAAGCCAGCAGCAGCAGCTGCCACAGCAACAGGCGCCGCCTGGAGCGAATGGAGTGATCGCAGGACCTCCAGAAATCTGGGTGGAGACCAAGGCAGGGGATGACCGCTCCTACTACTACCATGCGGTGACGAGGGAAACCACCTGGACGCGTCCCGATGGGCCCAATGTCAAGATCATGACCCAGGCCGAGGTAGAGGAGATGGCCAAGCGACCAGCCCAGGTCGCTAAGGCGGAGCCCAAGGGCACGGAGCCGCCAGGAGAGGTGCCAGCAGTGTCCCATCTCACGTCGCAACCCCCGCCGCATTTGATGAGCCAGCCACCGCCGAATACTGCGGCTCCACTGCTCTCCCAGCCGCCGCCAAATGTGCGTCAACAGCCGCCGCCCATGTTCCAGCCGCCGGGTATGCAGCCACCTCCGGGATTCGGCCAGCCACCGTTTTGCATGCCGCCGCCGGCTTATGGATTCCCAGGCGGAGCTGCTCCTGCCGGAGCACCCTGGGGTGTGGGCATGCCGTCCTGGCAGCAACAGCAGCACATGCACGGGCCGCCCGGAGGACAGGATAAGCCCGCCAAGACACTGATCATCAAGCCTGGTGTCATCGATCCGGCGGTCATAGCTCGGGCAGCCGAGTGGTCGGAGCACAGAGCACCGGACGGCAGGCCCTACTATTTCCATGCCGGACGAGGAGAGAGCGTCTGGGACAAGCCGCAAGCCCTGAGGGACATGGAGGCAGCTCGAATGGCCGCCCACTCGGGGGTGGCGCCTACAGTGGCGACGGCTCCAAGCGGACTGCCGCCCCATCTGCTTCCCAACCCGATGATGCACCTGCCACCGGGCACTGCGCCACCGGGTTTTGATCCCCATGCTGCCTTTGCGGCAGCCGCCGCGGCAATGAAGGCGAATTCAGAGAACACCAAGGCGGCTCAGGCTGCCGCTCTGGAAAAGGAGGCTAAGAAGGCGGCAGAGGAGAAGCGAAAGAAGGAGGAGGAGCAGAAGAAGGCGGCGGCCACGGCGAAGCAGACGGACAAGAGTCGGCCTGTGACTAGTACCCCCATCGCTGGCACACCCTGGTGTGTGGTGTGGACTGGAGATGCCCGGGTCTTCTTCTACAATCCCTCGACCCGAACTTCGGTTTGGGACCGTCCCGAGGACCTAATGAATCGCGAGGACGTCGACAAGGCGGTGAACGAGAGGCCCGAGCAGCTGAAGACGCCGCAGGAAAAAACAGCCGAAGCTGACCAAAAAACCACCGAGGAGGTGGCACAGGAACAGACGCACGCCCAGGCCCAGGCACAGGCCCAGCAGCAGCAGCAACAAGTGCAGCACGTGGAGCCGGATGATGAAGACGACCGCGAGGTGATCAAGATACGCTCAGAGTCCGAGTCCAGTGTGGAGGAGGTGCCCACCAAGCGGGTGCGAATGAGTAAGTCCCTTAAATTGCATCCCTTAAATGGCAAGCCAATCCAACCTTTCCCTCGATCAGTATCAAAATCAAAGCGAGCCGAGGATGCCGCTCTGGAGGCGGAACAGCGGGCGGCTAAGGAGCGCGCCCTGGTGCCGCTGGAGATGCGTGTCACCCAGTTCAAGGAGATGCTCAGGGAGAAGGACGTTTCGGCATTCAGCACTTGGGAGAAGGAGCTTCACAAGATCGTGTTCGATCCACGCTATCTGCTGCTGACATCGAAGGAACGCAAACAGGTATTTGAAAAGTATGTCAAGGATCGGGCCGAGGAGGAGCGCAAGGAGAAGCGCAACAAGATGCGGCAAAAGCGGGACGACTTCCGCAGCCTTATGGAGGAGGCCAGGTTGCATGGAAAGTAAGTGTTTCCGTTTCCGTTGAGTATCTTAAGTATTTTGATAATACGAATCCCTGGCCTCTCTCCTTCTTACAGATCCTCCTTCTCGGAGTTCAGCCAGAAGAACGCCAAGGACGAGCGCTACCGGGCCATCGAGAAGGTGCGCGAACGCGAGAGCCTCTTCAACGAGTACATCGTGGAGGTGCGACGGCGCGAGAAGGAAGACAAGCTGCTGAAGAAAGAACAGGTAGGCCTAGGGCATGCTGACGCTGACGTCGTCCCCAACCCATCACCTCTTACTTACGTATCTCGATGTTTAAACATATATATGCTTATATCTTTATAAACTATATTTAATAACTTAACCCTTAACGTATGGCAAACGTATTTACATAATGTGATTGATTTTCTGTTAACTTTTAAACCATAAACAACGTGTGAATCGAAACTGAAACTGAAACTGAATCAAACTGAAAATGAAACTGAATCTCCCTGATCGAACGTGTTGGGTTCCCGGTGGTTTGCCACCCCACAACCGATACTTTAGCCACTAGCTAACAGGTTACAGCACAAATGCACCACCCAAAACACCAAAATACACAACAAGAACAGCAACAGCATCGACCTGTACAAGTACCACCTCATCGTCATCGTCCTCAGCAACCAATTCCGTCCAACCGCCAAAGCCAAAGCCAACGCCCGCCCGCCGTCTGTCATCGTCATCGTCGTCGTCTGACCACGCACACGCTTGCAATCTGTGTGGTGAGTTACTTGAGTTACATACAAAAGCAACAAACATTAAAAATTTGTTTTTCTGCAATAAGAAACAAATTTGGAAACAAAAAACTAAACTAAAAATCAATCAAAAATCAAAAATCATAATAAAAAACAAAAACTATCGAAAGGTTTTTACCTGATAATCGTTGGTGGATCGTTGGATTTCCACTTCCCCACGCCCCACGCCCCATGCGATGTGATGAAGATGATGAAAGATGATGATGTGACGATGTACGTAATTGGCATTTGATCTTGCTGATCATGATTGATGAGATGTTTGATGATCAAGGGGAGCAGGAGAAGGAGACTGAGAAGGAGAAGGAGAAGATCGATCCAGAGCGACAGCAATTCGTGTGCAGGTCTGCGGTCTGCGGCGCTGAGCAAACAGTATGAATAATACTTAATTTTAATTAACCCACTATTTTCGTTTTGTTTACAAATAATAAAAAGAACACTCGCAGTGGCAGTTTCACCTGTCACCTGTCACCTGACAGAGGCAAGCCCAAGGAACCGAACCCGGCCCATATACATATACATATACATTTATATATCGGGGTCTGCATAGTTTAAAGATCAAAGACATCTCTCGATCTTTGCTCTATCAGGTCTCGCAGGCAGCGGGACAGTCGCTGGAAGGATCTCCTTAACGTATATACATACATATTTACCTTATGTTTACTTTAGCTCTTATTGACTATTGTACTGTACGCTTCGGCCTGGCCAGAAGTTTATGAAACCCCCAAGGGCCTGCCAAACGAGAGAGTGAGAGCGGTGGTCCGTTTGCATAGAGTGAGCACTCAACATACCCCCAAGTAGCGCTTCTAGCACCAGTATAAGCTTATTTTAGTTCAATAAATCACTTTTATACAGGGACCGTAATTATTAAAGGTTTTATTATAAAAGTCAAAAAATACAAGTTATTTTTTTCATTTTTATTATACAAATCAAATATAAGTCTTTATTGATTTGTCTTAGTTGATTTTTATTTCTAAAATTGAGAAATAGGAGATATTTTTTGATTTTTATTATAAAAATCAAATTGGAATATTTTTTAAACGAAAGATCCTATAGAACGTATCAACCTATATATTTGATCTGCTCTTCAATACCTTTTTGTTGATGTCTAATGCATGCGAAGCATTCCAGCTTGCATCATCGTAAGAGAACATTTAATACCAGGTTACATATTTTCTAAATCGTAAAATCAGATGAATCAGAAAGCAGTGCTACGTTGATCACTGACAATATTTACGTTATATAATAAATTTAATTATTACCAAGCTTCATAGCAATCTTGGGGTGGGTACGTTGGTTACATATGCATCATACATATACCAACGAAATGGTATTGAAGAGCAGATCAAATATATAGGTTTATACGTTCTATAGGATCTTCCGTTCAAATGATATTCCAATACCAATACCAATTCCATTTGTGTACTCTTCCCGCACTTCCCAGATTATTTTTAGGCCTTTGATTTTTATTAAATCCAAACTTTTATTTACGGTCCCTGCTTTTATACCGTTGCCGGCAGCAATTATCTTGCTAGACCTTATGCCTTATGTTGCCTATAACTCACATCATCGTCCTGTGGCTCCGATTTCAGTCTGTTCTCCCCAAGCATCCCCTCTTCTCTCTCTCTCAGCCAGCAGGGCCTGAGGCTAATCCGACGTTCTGTTTCAGTTACGTATTTCAACGCTAATCGAACCCGTTCTCTTGCAGGATCCCCAAAACAAACAGCGTGTAACTATGTTCTTAGTAGCTTAAGCAACCATAGCCGTAAGCTCTAAGTTTGTTTCCTAAGTCGTAGAATGTTAAGGGAAGGACGCATCAATGCCAGACTTCTAATTCGATCTCCTTGTGGCATTTTTCTTCTCTTCCGCATGGCTTTCATGTCAATATATATTCATTTTACACAACACACACACAATATCACACACTCTAGATCCGCAAGGACTTTCTGGACATGCTGCGGGAGCGACACGACATCGAGCGCCACACCAGGTGGTATGACATCAAGAAGAAGCTGGAGTCGGACTCGCGCTACCGTGCTGTGGACTCCATGTACCGGGAGGAGTACTTCGAGGACTATCTGCACATCATGAAGGAGGAGAAGCGGAAGGAGCGGGAGATGCGGGAGCAAAGGGAGCGAGAGCGGCACCGCGAACGCAAGTCCGATCGCAGGGATAGGGACAAGGACAAGGACAAGGAGAGGGACAAGGACAAGGATAAGGACAAGGAGAAGGACAAGGATAAAGAGAAGGAAAAGGAAAAGGACAAGGGTCGCAAGGACCGTGGTCGTAGCCGATCAAGGGACAAGGACCGCGAGCGTAAATCATCCAAGGAAAAGGACAAAGAGGACAAGGTCAAGCCGGAGAAAAGCAGGAAGCGGGATTCCCTGGTAAGACACGATTTTTAACCAGTTTTATAAAATAATGAAATATATAATTCCTGCAGGAGGAAGGCGAGCACCGTGAAGACTCAGATCGGGAAGAGCGCGCCGGCAGCGATGACAGCGAGCTGGCCCGCCAGCGGGAGAACGAGGCTGAGCAGAAGCAGAAGGAGCGCGAGAAGAAGCTGAGGGCCGAGCAGAGTATTAGGGAGCGGGAGAAGGAGGTGCAACGCACCTTGGCCGGCCACCTGAGGGATCGGGACAAGGAGCGCGAGCACCATATGCGTGAAGAGTGTATTGGCCATTTCACGGCCCTGCTGACGGATCTGGTGCGGACGCCGGACTTCACCTGGAAGGAGGTGAAGCGGCAGCTCCGCAAGGATCATCGCTGGGAGCTGATCGAAACACTCGACAGGGACGATCGCGAGCGGTAAGAATCTTATCAGTTTAATGATATATTTATTATCAATAATTAATGGGTTTAATTCTTGTAGAAAATTCAACGAGCACATTGACAATCTGATGAAGAAGAAGCGCGAGCGCTTCCGCGAAATGCTGGACGAGATCGGCACCCTTCAACTGACCAGCACCTGGAAGGAGATCAAGAAGCTAATCAAGGAGGATCCGCGCTATCTCAAATACAATTCGGACAAGGGCGAGCGCGAATTCCGCGACTACATCAAGGACAAGACGATGACGGCGAAGACGTCGCTACGAGAGCTATTGCAGGAGTGCAAGTTTATTAACCACAAGAGCAGCGATCTCATCAAGGAAAATCCCAACCATCTCAAGGAGATCCAGGACATACTCAAGAACGACAAGCGGTAAGAGTCAAGCTCGTTAAGCTAATGTAAATTTCAATTGAAAATCTATCCCTTACAGGTACTTGGTTCTGGATCATATGGAGGAGGAGCGAAGCACCATTGTGCTCGGATTTTTAGAGGAGCTGAACAAGCGCGGCCCGCCGCCACCACCCACAGCTTCTGAGTCAACGCGCCGCAACAAGTAGTTGCTTGGCCGCAAGAGAACAATTACTAACTATTCAATTTAATCGTAACAATTAAATTAATACTCTATAAGCCGAAGTTCTGTAGCCTCTAATATTTTAAATGAATAAAATACAACCAGTAATACAATTCAAAGCATACCTTTTTCTTTCATAAATATTTATTGATCATTATACGTTATGTTAGAGTTGCGTTCTTCATCATTTTTATATACAATATATATGTGTATATATATATTGATCTGGTTTTCGTTTTCGTTTTTGCAATTTCATAATTCTATTTCTAGATATACTTATTTCTGCCATTCATCATCGGCTCGCTTCATCGCTACCGTTATTGTTTAATACACATTCTTTCTGCATTTTAGCCGAGTTTCCTTGTGACTAAAAATAAATACAAATACCATAATCTCAATGCCTCTATCCTGCACTCTCATCGAACAGATAGCTCAGATCTGTATGCAAAATGTTTGTTGTGTGTATTAGGAACTAATATCGAAAATAATGCCCTCCAGTGTAGTGTTGTAAACAAATCTTTTTCCTCTCATTTGTATAAAGTTTTATCTGGTTTTCTGGTGTCTAAACAACGCTGTTAACAGAATAGGCTCAACTAATCTCTACTCCTTGAATGAGGGTCAGGTATACACCATCATGCAGGCTTTGTTCATTAAATACTTAGTCGTTCTTAACATAAAAATTATAGTTTTCATTGTTATTTATTTATAAAATAAAGGAAAGTCAAAACAAAAGGGAATTGTGAGTGAAAACTGAAGCATTTAAAGAAAAAGTTTAAAAAATAAATAATTATTAACCAGGGTTCATGAGAAAGCACTAATTGAGCATGATTGTTTTTCAATAGTTATTGTATTTGAATGAAATTATGTTTGTAATTATGGCATCCTCAATATACAAGCCATACACCCATTTTTATGCACTCCCTCCTATGTTAGCTGGTGTTTTAGTTGCTCTGTCTCTCTCTCTATATTCTACAATTTCGATTCACTATTTTACGCTACAGCTTCTAGTTTAGTATTAGTATTTAATATTTACTTGTTGTTGCTCTTATTGATTTCATTTTTCGGTTTCGGTTAGGCACAAAGTAACTGGTTTTATATATTCATTTTTCCTTCCCCTTTCTCATTGTTCACTTTCGCATTTTACACGCTATTCTTTATTTTCTAGTTAATATTTAGTGGCGTCTACCAACCAATTCATTGAACAGTGCAGAGGGGCTCTCCCACAGCCCCCTCTCGTTATAATTATCATATTTTTTAATTTATTGCTACAGTTTTGTTCTTGTTCTGGTTTCTCATTGCAATGTTGTTGTAAATTGAAAAATACAGTGTGTGTGTTGTGTGTCTTCTATATATGGTGTGTGTGTGTGTGTTTTCTATATATCTAAATAGTAAATTCTATTACAGATAAATGTTTATTCTTTTGATTTACATCCTACATACACAGACATTCAAAATAGTGAGAAAAGGGGCGGGCGTTGTGGAAGTTGTTGGTGTGTTGGAGTGCAAAGAGCGGGTAACGAAGCGGCAGCAGCAGTAGAAGAAGAAGCAACTAAAAGGCAGCCAAAATGAAAACGATAAACGTTTAAAATCATATAAAAAATATAGTACTTTTATTACATAAAGCGGTTTATATAAACTAAATGAAACTTTTTACTAAAATCAGCGATAATACTCCAAGTCATATTGGGTTAGTAACAGCAAAGTTCCCAAGCGTTCGTCTCATACATTCTTAATATTCTTTAAGCTTTCTTATAGAAGTTTAATGAGGAAATAAGTGAAATTAAGAGTGCTTTATACATTGTAAAAATATGTAAGTATATTTTCCTTCGTTTTCTTTAAATGCAAAAGTTACCAATTGTAATGTTTATGTATAAATCTTGACAACTATAATGTACGTGTTTTTATATGATCTCTCTTTAAGCTTACAATTTGGATGAGCATTCAAAATGCTTGATACAAATTTTGGATCTATACAAAATACAAATTTAAGTTTAAATTGATGTTTTGGTATAACAAATAGTGTTGGAAACATGCCTTTCGATGATGTGATCTCTTTTTGCTTGCAGGGTTTGTATAAAGTTAGGAAACCGAAATGTGTAAATTGAACTACGCGTGTCTCTCGGTTTCTATATGCAGTTTCTCGTTAGAATATATAATATAATATGTGGGTGTGTGTGTGTGTATATAATACGTTTATATAAATAATTAATAATAGTAATCATAATCGTTAATTCATTAACTCATTAATTCATCATCTGTTCAATATGCATAACTGCTATTATTGTTGCTATTGTGGTTCTTGTTGCTGTTGCTGTTGTTCTTGTTGTTTTCTGCAGTAGTAATTCATTAGTAATGGTTAAATAAGCGGCTTCTTCTTGGTTGTCAATCAGTTGCCCTTGGTGGCCTCCTTGGCGGCCATAATCAAGGGCGTCAGACTGGCCAATGGACGGGCCAGCTTCAGGAAAGGGTGCTATAATACAGACAGAGAGATTTAATTAGCAAGAAATAGTGAAAAGTAAGCGCCTCTGAGGTCCCACCTTCAGCAAGTCCATGGCACTGGCTCGCCGCTCCACCTCCACCTCCAGACACTGGTCGAGGAAGTCCTGAAATGCTGCGGACAGCTTGTCTTTTTCTTTAATCTCGGGCTTGCCATTGGTGGCAATGAGGTACAAGGCTTTAAGCGGATTCTCGTTCAAGTACGGCGGCTCACCCTCGACCATCTCGATGGCCATGATGCCCAGCGACCACAGGTCCACCTGTGGATCAGTCATTAAGGTTTACATAGTACGTAGCAACAGGCTAAACAGGCTAAACCTCTCACCTTGGGTCCGTACTGCTTCCGGGTGACCACCTCGGGCGCCATCCAGTACGGCGTGCCCACCATCGTTGTGCGTTTGGACTGCTCTGGCGAGATTTGCGCACAGAAACCGAAATCAGTCAGCTTGACGGAACCGTCGAGGCCCAGCAGAATGTTGTCGCTCTTGATGTCCCGATGTATGACCTGGTTGGCATGGAGGAACTCCAGGGCCTGCAGCACCTCGCGGCAAACGGCCGCGATCTGGCCCTCGTCCATGCAGGTCTCCGTCACGACGTCCGTCAGCGAGCCGCCGGGCAGGTACTCCATGACCACCCATAGCTCCTCGGACACCAGGTAGCTGTCCAGATAGTTGACAACATTCGGGTGCTTGTTCTCCCGCATCACCAGGATCTCGTTGATGATCAGCTCCTTTTTGGGCTGCTGCGATAGATTCATCTGCTTGATGGCCACCTCCATGCCCGTCGACGATTCAATGGCGGTGTAAACAGTGCCCGAAGCGCCCTGGCCGATCTTCTCCATCTTGGTGTACTTGCGATTCGGATCGCCCACGGAGACGATGGTGCGCAGCTTCTCTAGGATCTCCTCGTCGGACATCTTCTTCTTCTTGGCATTGGCCGCTCGCGTATTGGGCGTGACTGCTGCCGCCGCTGCCGCCTGAGGCACGGCGATCTGGTTGCCAGCCGCCGGCGGAGGAGCAGCTGTCGTTGCCGTCGTGTCTGGCGTATACAGATCTGATGATATTCCAGTGGACGCGGGTGTGGGTGTGGCGGGCGTTATGATTGGCGGCAGTGGAACCGCAATGGGAAGCGGGACCGTTGAGTTACGGGCGGAAGACGTCGGCGTCGGCGTTGGACAGTGGATCGAAGGCAGGCGTGTGGCATCGTCGTCGTGGAACGAGGGAAATGATGAAAAGGAGGAAGCAGAGGAATGGTGATTAGTCGTTGTTGCCGGAGCTGTTTCTGCTGCTGCTGCTGCAGTGGTGGCTGTTGCTGCCTCGACGAGGCTACCACGGGGCGCTGCTGGTGCCGGAGCAGTGGCAGGAGCAGTGGTAGTAGAAGTAGTAGTGGTAGTGGTAGTACAACTAGGATTAGTAGCAGACAAAAGAGGAGCAGCAGCAGTTGTTGTTGTTGTTGTTGATGTTGCATCGGTGCCTTCTGTTTCTGCTGTTGTTGTGGTTGTTGGGGACGTTGGAGCTGGCGTCGTTGCAGTTGTTTTTTATTATTGTTTTTTTTTTTAGCAGCAATTAGAAGCAGAACAAAACAGAACAGAACACAGAGAGGCGATACAAATACCAAAATACACATACATTAAATCTTTAATTAGCATTATCGACCACAAAGAGTTCATTAGTTACAACAAAAAGGCAACAACCCAGAGAAGTGATCAACGGCACATTAAAGCCCCCTTTACTAAGAGCCCTGGCAGCAGCTTGATTCAATTTAATTCACAATCATAACTTTCAAATTTACATTTTAATAATGCATATTTGGCATTACCCTTGAACCAGAGGTTACACTTTAAAGAAATTAAAATTGTAGTTCCTATAGCCTTGGAGTATATATGTATACATTCTTGATCAGCATCTCCCGCACCTCTGACTCTCCCTCAATCTTTAAGCCATCTGGTTGAAACTCTCGGAAAACCCTTCTTTATTTTCCATAACTTGCTTCTTCATAACTTGCTGCCAAGGCTCTGTGTGGGGCTGATGAAACTAACTTAGAATCCACATATCCTAGAGCGGCACTCACTTGCATTGTTCTTGTTCTTGTCCAGCGTTGTCGTCGTCGCATTGTTGTGCATCAACGGCGAGGCCATTGGCGCCGGCGCCGGCGCTCGATGATTCTGCAACGGCGTTGTGGGCGTGGTAGCAGGAGCCGCTGGCATGGACGGCACCGGCTGCAGATCCTCGATGGGCCGCGTATAGATGGATTTCGTGCGCTCCGGCCTAGAGGCCACCGGCGGAGGTGCCGGTTGCTGCTGCGGATGATGCGCATGCTGCGGTCCCAGCATGTCGTCCTCGTTGGCGGATGAATGTTGCGATGTGGATGAGGAGGCCGTATGGCCGCCAAAGTTGTACGAGTGCGACTGACTGATGCCAATGTGATGCTGGTTGTGGTGCTGGTGCAACTGTTGCTGCTGCTGCTGCTGCTGCTGGAGGAGATGCTGCTGCTGTTGCTGCTGCTGCTGGTAGTGGTTTCCCAGGATCTGGCCAGCGACAGCGACATTGTTGGCATTGGGTCCTAGGGTCATGCTGCCCAGCTGCACGCCTATGAGGTTGCCACCGCTGTTAGAGCCATGCAGCTCCGAGTCCGTGGGCGTGCTGCTGGGACTGCTGCTGCTGACTCGGCTGAGCGATGAACCTGGAAATAGCAGTCCTCAGTATTAATATTCAATATTCCAATCCACATCAGAAACATGATGAGTTACCCACCTGAATGCGTCGTAATGGCATTTGTCATGTACTTGGAACTTGGCCTCTGTTTGGTTGTGTTATCGAACCACTTGAGCACATCGAGCACGGCCTGGGGATTCTTCTTCTGCTCCTGCTTGCTGATGTTCGAGTTCATCAGCAGACGCGCCCACGCCTCCGGCATGCCCTGCAAATAGGGGAAGAGATCGTTAGAATCATGATAAGCCCCCAGGCAAGTCAAGGATCCTGGATTACACAGGGATACAACATATGAGAGCACATCGAAAAGGCGAACGGGGGGAGAGGGTATATTCTAGGATTTTTTTGGAACACCAATGTTTGGCCAATAATTCCTATGGGGCATTATGGGTATCTATGAGAGGCCAGCGACTAAAAGCATTTCATCTACGAACTCTAGGCTCAGCCATCTTGCAAAGAAAGTGTGTGTGTTTGTGGTGTGTTCGGTGTAATGTTGTGGGTAGAAAGAATATAGTGAGATAACAAACACATGGAAGGAACACGATATGTAAACTATGAGTAATACCGATCGAACTTGAACCAAACACCGAATCGACCAAATGGACAGACAAAGGAACACAATGGAGACTTTAGACTTTTTGAGAAAATAATGAAGGCAAGTTCCGTGGCGTTAGTCGTGGAGTTTACTTACTTTCATTGGCAGCTTGAAATAATAATGGATAATAGAAAATCGGTATAGAGCACATATGTATGTAACGCGAGAGAGAGATAGAGAGGAGGACATTAGGTTGTATGTACAAATATGTATATGTTTACAGGGTATTTCATATAAATATGTAACTGGAAAGCGCCGAAAGGTAAGCACAAATAATACGAAAATCTTTGGATGCACTGAGATGGAATTCCGAATTAAATACTCATTAAATACTTAATTAATGAATTTACAAGTAATTTTACAGATCTTTTATACATCTTTCTTCAAAAAACTAATTTATACCTTCAAGTTAATTTTAAAAACATGAATTTTGGAGTGGAGAAGGCATCTCAGACATTTAATTACACCTAGAGACTTCTAAGATATAATATTTACATAATTAAGGGTATTTCCAGTAATGTATCAACTTAATATCCGCTTATCCCCTCGGTCCCAGCCTATCCAAAGATTAAAAGATCGCCTTTAAACGGAACTTAAGCTCGTATGTAAATGACAATAATTTCTGCATAAATATTTATATTTCTTGAGCTGAAAAGCTTATCAAATGGAGGACATAAAAGCATTGAGAATCGAAGATGTCCGACTTGCTATTCTTAGACAGCAAGCCATAAACATAATGGCGTGGCAAACACGAGCATAAGGTATCCGGAACTCACCGTAAACTCGCCGGTCACGGCATCGAAGCCCACATGGACCGTGTGCTCAAAGTTCGTGGGATACGAGATGTTCGGCTTGGAGTCCGTGTGCGAGGGCTTGGAGCCCTTGATCTTGCTCTTAAGCGTCTTTTTCTTGCGATCAGCATCGTCGGGTTCTTTGGCGGAAAAGAGAAAGAAACACATGGTTGAGCGGACCAGCGGTGTCCACATGCCGCGTACAACTGTTCGAATCGGACTCACCCTTGGGCAGCGGGCGCATATCGGGCGGAACATCGCCGCTGCCGCCTCCGACGACGCCAACACCACCTACCGCGGATCGATCGTTGCCACCTCGGTTGCTGGTGAGGCGCACGGGTGGCGCCGGTGGTTTGTCTTCCTCGCTGGACATGCCTTCGTCTTCTGCGTTTGAGTCTCTGCCGTCTGCCGTCTGCCGCTTCGTCTTCCGCTTCTGGATGTCTCCTGCTTCCTCCGCCGCCTCTTCGTCTAGCGCCCCTTAATGCACAGCTGTTCAAAGGCCAGAAAACAGCTGTTGAGATACCGAGAGAGAGAGAAAGTAGGGGAGAATATATCGTTAGTTGGTAAATAATAAAACAAAAAGAGATAAGATGGATCAATACCGAAAGGTTTTTAAGATAAAACTTTAATTAAAAATGTGTAAAAATTCTACTTAAGATGAAGGGATTTTATTCCGAAATCTAAGGATATAAATACGAACATTTTCTTTAAGAATCCGGGAACAGAAAAATTTAAAACCCTTAAAAACGACCACTTTGACTTTATTAAATGTTATTTTTTAGAATAATGCTCTTATTATAACTACTAGATTCATTTTATTGAATTAAGATGAAGTTTTCTCCCGTGTGACCCTATCAAATTCACCTAATTAAATAAAAATCGTGAACACTACTCAAGTGACTCAATGTTCCGAGTATTTCCCGAAGTTCCAGTCCTCTCTTATCTATCGCGAAAAAAAATGTAGCGCAGCTTATCTTTCTATGTATTTCGTTTTTTATTCATTGCCCTATTGCAATCGCGTCATAAGGTTCCGCAAAACTTAACATTTGTCATACAAGCGACAGAAGAAAAACAATCTAGTATATATATTTCACGAATATACACAGACATCGTCGTGTATTTCACAGAATTCTGCAGAAAATTATACAACTTTTGCCACTTTAATATATTCTTTTATTTTTTACGCGATCCTCTTGAAGATCACGTCAAAATCGTGTGCTCTCGATTTGTTGGCATGCGAAAATCATATTGTTTTGCTTTTTCAAAACGGTTAAGACACCCACTCACTCTCGGGGACTCTTGTAGAAGAGCAGATATTCGGCGAGAGTTATAAATTGTTCAATATCGGCCGTCCGGCGAACTGAATCGGACTGTCGACGCTGCCTCCGCTCTGTGCTCAGTTCCTTCCGTCGGTCCGCCGTCTCTCCCGCTCAGCTGCGAGTGTCACTGCCACTGGAGCAGCCGGCAAAAGCCCCCAGACGACAACAACCATAAACGCCTATCGCCCCAAAGAGAGCGAAGAATCGCAATTGGAGAGAGCGTGTCTGGGAAGAATGGAGACAGGAGGCACAGTGCTTTGAAAGCGTTTTTCACCTGACCTAAATCCTCTCGTTTCGGGATATTATTACTAGTAGAAATGATTTAAGTATCCAAAGTTGGCTAGTTTTAAAACCCTTAGAATTAAAAACTTGTTATAGTCTGAATAATATTATGTTGCATCTATTATTAAATTTTATAATTCCAGCTTGATGCACTTGTAATTTAATGGATTTCTATCTAGCGAGACCCCACTGTACAATATCCAACCAATTTTAACGGTACACACGGTGCACTCTCTCCCACTCCAGACCTCTCTCGCCCACGCCTGCGATCGGGGGTCGTAAAAAATGCGATGCGATAACAAGAGTGGCTTCGATTAGCGCACGAAACAAAAACAAAGCATCTCACGCATTGGGAATTACAGCAACACGAAAGAGGAAATTAAACGCCAGCGACAACAACAAAACTACACGAGTGTGTGTGGGCGGCAACGCAGCCAAACATATGACCAACCTGAGAGAGAGATGTGGAAGGAGAGTGGCGGAAGAGCGACAGCGAGAGCAGGGCGACGTTGGCGCCTGTCTGCTTTTGCCGGCTGCCGTCGACTGCGCTGCTTTTATGATTCATTTATCAACGTCAAGGCGTTAAGAGTCAATGCAACTAACGGGAGACGCAAAGGGGGCAACTAAAGGGGGTGCATAGTGTGAAAACTCTGGGCCAAAAGCAACAATCAGTACCTACAGCGGGGGTCAAAATAATAACCATTAACAGGAACCCAAATAAAGCATAGAAGGAGAATTAAGCATATTTTGAAAATAATTTAAGCAGAATAAGGTTAACTTTCAAAATGTATATGAAATCAAGTAAAGACGTCTAAGGGAAGGTAGTATTTTACTTCAATATGTAGTTCGCGGACTTGTGCTATAATTACAACTAAAACAGCTTGCAAATAATTAAGTAAACCCTTGAAAGAAGCATCTGTCAGTACCAGTGCTATTAATCTGACCCGATCTGTTGTGTATCTGCACTATTTGTAGGTTTGTTGGCTGCTTGCCGAGAGATCTATACATAGGTAATTTTTCGTTTTTAGATCAAGAAGCAACAACAAAGTTTTCGGGAGCGTGTGGGCGCCCAGAATTGGGTTAACGGTGTACCGCATTGGACTGGTTTTAGTTGTTGTTGCTGCCGCCAGTCGAACTTCAGGTAAAATCAATAAAATATGTTTTTTCTTTCATACTGCAGGGTCTAATGCAGAATTATTCCCTAATGAGCAGGCCACACTACACGCCGACAACCACTCGCACAGGAAGCTCGACAACACTTGCGGCATTTAAATTAGTGACAGTGGCGGAGGGGCAACGGCGGACGCGAAGAAGAGGACTCTTGAGTGGTGCAGGCATAGAGGTGCATGTTGCAACAACGGCGGCAGAAACAACTACAAACATGGCGTGTTGCAAGTGCATTGAGTGGCGCTGGCTCCAAGTGCTGAAAGAAGCCACAAGCATATGCAGACGATTTCTTTGCCACGTTCATGCGGAGAAGGGAAACGCAATAGCTCTTTGAAATCAGGAAGAAGGTAACATATTTTATACAAAAACCTGAAGCATGAGGCCTATAAGGTTTGTGAAATATTAAAAAGGGATTAACTTAAACTTAATATAAGGTAGGAATAGGGTTTTAGGACGGTTTATGAGGTTTCTTATTAGGTCGGACAATAAGGTAGGCAGTTCTACAACTGGGAGTTCTTTACAACTTTTTGTGTCCGTCGGTGGTGTTATGTATGGCGGATCTGCAATTCTTATATCCGCGCAATTTTCCCGATTTCCCACGCATAACCGACGGATGGCTTGCTAGCCAGCTACCTCTCTGTGGCGCTGCGACGTTGTCTATTTTGGTTTTGGACGCCAGCCGAAAGCAGCAGGCGGAAATGCTATGCCTTTTATATATTTCTCTTTGCAGTTCCCTTCTTTAGCCACTTCCCCACGCCTCTGCCACCAACCCCTCTTGCTGCCACAGTTGTTACCTGTGACCGTGCTAAACAAATATGTTTTTCCATAAGGCAAATGGAATGGGGGTGAATGGGGACAAATGGACATGTGCCGTTGGGGGCTAACTGTTAAATGCCAAATCGACTGCGAAATGTTGTTAGTGCTTTATGTAAATGTCTTGTGTCTTGTTTTGTCACGTTTTCTTCTTTTTTTGCCGCAATGCACGTGTGTTGACCAGCGGGGGGAGTGGCGGCGTTGGGGGCGGAGCACATGGGTCACCCTGTTGGGGCAGCAGCTTGTTGACATTTTTCCCGACATTATATTTTTATGCTGGAGAAACGGGTACAGCAATGTGTTAATCCCAAATAATGTGGCAGGGAGGCGGAAACCACTTGAATAGTTTCTTAATCCAGGGGAAACACATACACCAGCAAACATATTTGTGTGGGGAAAAATCAATGTGTGCAACCTCCTGTGCCTGTAGATGTACGTGCGACATTGTGTTTGTGTTGGAAGCCAGACCAATTGGACTAACGGTGCACTCTCTTTTTATGAATGAAACTCCCCCCACCTTCCACCACCCCCCACCGCCCTCTACCTTATACTTGAACTCACTGCAGGTACCATGTATGTCTTGATTGCTTTTGCTTGCTCGGATCACCCTGTTCGGCGCTTGCAGTCGAAGAAGCGTTTAGAAGTTATTGCTGGGCCCCACTTTTCCGCTGGCTTCTTGGAGTTTTCCCGAGCCCACAACACTTCAGTGCACACTCGCAACACACTCACATACACGCACAACACACTCTCGGTATTGTTTTCCCGTTTTCTCTTGTGTGTGTCATTAATGGCCGACAGCAGGAAAAGCCAACCAAACAGTTCGAAAACGGCGACGGGTCTCGATTTCGGCTTGAATTTGGCAACGCGCGCACATTCCGCCCACTTGTTTAACCAACAAACTAGCTTACATTATCCACGGTCTCGTTAAAAATAGTATGAAAAATAATTACAGAAAGACGGCCGCAGCAGACACTGTAGCGATGGCAAAAATATATCAATATATCGAAATATCGATAGCTCGACTTGGTTTGTGTGGTGGTATTTTTCAAATCGCAATATATCGATGTTTTCTGATTTGATCCATATTCCACTATATATTTTGAATGCATTATAAAATGACGGGTAACAAGAAATTGTCTTTAGCTATTTTATGAAAAAGATAACACTATGCAGATAGGTTAAAATTCTACACCTTAGGGGGTATTTAAATATTTTAGTAGAGTATTTTAACGGAGCTTTTGGTTTTGAGAACTTTCTTGTGGACACGAATACGATGCTTGAACTTGTATCGTTTTCTACAGCTCTGCAGGTGGCACCGATAGGCCACCTATATAAATATGTAATAAAATATATGTAATATTAACATTTTGCCCCAACTTATACGATGGGACTTTGTAACGCCAAGGAAGATATACAAATTAGAGATTAAACTAAATAAATAAGTAAACATTGCATCACAAATAAAAAATACAATATTTAATCTTTTGACTTGAGTATCGGTTACATTTTGACACAAGCTTTACACAGGCTGGCAACGCCAATGAAATAGGTGTGACCAGTTTCCTGGAGTGAAAAAATCCGCGATTCTTCTGAAAAATTTGTAGTATTATGAAGTTATTTCAGGCTTATAATTGAAGCCCAAACATTTTAGAAAAATAGCTAATTTTGTATAAAAACACAGTAAATAGACTGAAAATAGTGCAGGAAACGGTTACCATGGCCAACGTGGAGTCAATGATTGTGGAGGAGAAGCCCCAGGTCAAGCAGATTGATCGCGAGAAGGTTTGTTTTGGTGGAACCGGCGTGGGGATAAACTGTATTTTGCATGTTAACTTTTTTATCTGGTCTATTTCTACAGACCTGTCCGCTGCTGCTGCGAGTGTTCTGTTCTACCGGACGCCACCACTCCGTCTCCGAGTACACGTTCGGCAATGTGCCCAGCAACGAGCTGCAGATCTACACCTGGCAGGACGCCACCCTGCACGAGCTGACCTCGCTGGTGCGGGACGTAAATCCGGATACGCGAAAGAAGGGCACCTACTTTGACTTTGCGGTGGTGTACCCGAACTTCCGCAACGGACACTTCCAGATGCGCGAAATCGGAGTGACCTGCACCGGCCAGAAGGGCATCGACGACAACAAGACACTGGCCCAGGCCAAGTTCAGCATCGGTGACTTCCTGGACATCTCGATCACACCGCCCAACCGGCTGCCACCCACCGCCAGGCGTCAGCGCCCCTACTGATGATCATGGTTGCGCCGCCGATCTCTACAAACTAATAATCCTTTTTTATTCTTTCACTTGACACTCAATGAAGTATGGACATAATTATAAGTGGAATACAAATTAGAAGACGACCTATATACGAGCTGCTTGACTTAAGGGACTATATACTGCGGGCTGGTGGCTATCAGTTCCGGTAGATGCTGTTCGGGCGCTTCGACTTCTTCTTGCCCAGCTGCGTCATATCGATCTCGAGGCCGTTGGGCAGCACGGCGCGATTCTCCTCGTAGTTGATGAACCCGTTCTCCTGCAGCTCCTCCTCGTTTTCGCGGGCATTGGGATCGCACTTGATGCCCGTCTCGTAGTGATACTCGCGTTTGTTGCCATCGGGATCGATGTAGCCGTAGGTGCCCCTAGTGGAGTTAGATGGAGTTAGCTTAGGTAGCTTCGATGTCCTCTAGAGATACTCACTTGGTGATGCAGTCGGTTCCGATTAACTCCTCCTTGAAGGAGCCATCATCGTTCTCGTAGCCCCAGGTGATGCTTCCGTCCTCGTTCTCCTCGCGCCACTTCCGAATGGTCTGGGCTACGGGTCGCTGGCGCCTCTGCTGCTGCTGCTGCGCCTCGGCGCGCTCGTCCTGCAGCTGATTCTGGTCGATGATTGGACGCGGCTGGACGGGCTTGGGGCGCGGTCTAGCCACTTGTTGCGGTGCCGGTGGCTCTGGACGGAAGGCTGCCGGTGCCGCTGGTCTCGTCCGGATCACAGCCACCCGCTGGGGTTGAGGCGGCGGCGGAGGTGGCGGCGGAGCAGCTGCCGTTGGCGTTGGTCGCTCCAAGCCAAACCTTTGCGAGTTCTCAAACCGTCCGATGCCGAAGTCGTTGAAGGCAGCTGGCCGGTTCTGAGGCGTTGGAATGGAGGGACGTTCGGCGGGGAAGCGTGCAGGAGCAGGCAGGATAGCCGCGGGCTGAGAGTCTTCGTTCTGGAGGAACTGCTGCACCGGCGACGGCTGCTCAACGGTCTGCTGGCCAGCAAGGAAAGCGGCGGCTGCCTGCTGGAACTGCGATTGCTGGGCTTGGGCCAGCTGCTGTTCCCGCAGGAGATTCGGCAGATACGGCTCCGGTTGCTCGTCCTCTGCCGCCTCTGTGACAGGGCGCTCCTCGATAGCGATGCGTTGCGTAACCGCTGGGAGGATGGCATTCTGTTGGCGCAGCGACGGTCCCGGACGACGGACCCTCAGCACGGGCTGGCGGTGGGGCTGTTGGCCAGGTGAGGGCACCGCTCCGGCGATGTTCAGGCGCTGCGGGTAGTTCTGGGCCTCGGCCAAAGCGAGAGCGCTGCATAGGAGCTGTAGGAATTGGAGTCATTCATTAGTGGAGGCCATACAAGGATCGAGAGTGTGCCAATTGCCGGAACAAGGCGTTGCAGTCAGCCGCTTTGGCAACAGCATGCCGCACGTGGCCAAGTGCTTCAAGCTTTTGGCTCTGCCCCTTTTTAAAAATTTTTATTTGGTCAGCTTCTTAGCTTGCCAGGCGAACGACAACGGTTTCTTAGAATTCTCTTAAGTTTGACCGTTTTGGGGGCGGAAAATCCGTAACGGATTTGGTAAATTATGTCCAAACTGAGTTGGTCAAGAGGGTAAGCTTAAAGAGAGAAAAACTTATTTGCTTTGTAGTTTCTTAATTGGATTTTTTTTAGTGATTTTTGAGAACTCCTTTCTGGTTTAATTTATCTTTTAATTTAGGAAAAGTCTCACAAGTGTATTTTTAAATTAAGCTTTTTAATGAAAAACCCCAGTCTTCGGTTGTTTTCAAATTTTACTCACTATTTTAAGTCAGCAGCATTGATATTCACCGCGATATTATAATTAAAGAAAGAAAGACAATATTTAAGAGCTTCTTAAGATAACTTTCTTACGATAAACTTTGGTAATTATACCTATATTTAAGTTTGGGAACTGAAAAATCCTGAATCAATATTTTTGGCGTGAAAACTTGTATGGGATTAATTTTAAAATATTTTTAACTAAAAAAAATGGTGTAAGGAAAGGGTTAATCCTTCAAGGCTCATAACTAGACACATTTATTATTCTAATAAATATGTATTTATTGTAATACATATTTATCTCAGCTTTGCTTTTAAAATATGAAAAATAATGGATTAGGGCCTTTGCCCTAAACTTTTCAATAGAATGTGAGAGAATATATTGGTCTTTAGTTAGGGGTTCTATGCTTTTATTTTCTTTTTTTTTTCGACTTCTTCCTTCCATTTTTAAGTACTACTTTTACTGTGACAACTTTTAATTTCTATAAAATCGGGACTACCTTATCCAGCTTTCCGCTTCGGTGGCAGACACACACACTTTTCTGGTAGCTGGGCCACCTCACACCTCCGTAGAAACTGGTTTAAAGTTTATCAACCGCTTTATGTACAGCGCCAACAATTTGTAATTGTAACGGTGTGGTGGCAACAACAGTGCGGCAACAACAACTGTGGCAATAATGTAATGGCAGTAAATGTGGAACATAAAACAAATCGCGATTTCTGCCCCGCCTCGCTGCCGATCGATCATAAAAGCCAAAACCAAAGTTAAAACCCAAAGCCAGGCCAAGACAAGCTCAGCCGAACACCAACACCAACACCGAGACCAAAAAAACAGAAGAAAATCGAAAACATTTCAGACTTGCCGTCTGAGTTGCGTAATTTGCATGGCCGGAGTTATGCGACTCTCTTAGCGGCGGCGGCGGCGGTATGTGGCATGTGGCAAACACATTGGCCGAAAAAGTTTCCGGTCCGCGAAAGAAGTCAAAGTCTAGGACAAGTGACCGAGCGACCGCCGCGCTGTTGGTTACTGTTTTTTAGCCACGATCTCGGTGTTTCAGCTTTTAATTAGCCGAAGTCTTTGTTTATTACACAATTCTAAGTACACTTGGAGTATGTTGCCGGCTTACTGCCTTTGGAGTCTCGGTTTCAGCTTACATCTGGCCACGGATCTGATAACTGTGTGCCCCACTTTGTATATAGGAATTATTCGAGTTGGGGAAGTAAATAAAAGTCAATAGGGAATTACGATTTCCATTAGAGTTCTTGACATTATTATGGGAAATCTGAGCTGGGGCTTAGATAGCTAGGTAAAGAGGGAATTTGATCATACATATGTATTGAATTAAGATCTATGATGACAATGCCCATCTATAGAAAATGTAATACCTTCTCCTATTAATTTCTCCAGTAAAAATGCTAGAAATCATATCTATAAAATATAATTAACTAAAATTATTAGAATAATTCTTTATAAAGAGAGAATTGATAAAAATTAATTGTTGGAAACAGATTAATAAATAAAAGAGAAAACCAACTCTAAACCATAAGTAAATAATCCAAGGAATCTACATATTATATATAATTTCCCTGTTAATTGCAATTATAAACAAATTATTTCCCTACGTAAATAATTCATGGAATCTATGAATGAATTAAAACATAGTTCACATGAAAAACTTTATAGATATTTGTAGATATTTACCATTAAATATGCTTTATAATTTCAACGACCCCTTTAAGAGTCACTGATCTTTATTATTTAATTATGAAATATTTTCCAGTGGCCATAAAAGTGGTCCACTGTGTTTTTGTCTCCCATAATTCAATTGTTCAAACATGGATTGCCTTTTTTTCAGGCTTATAATCAATCGGTTCAATGAAGCCTTCGGCTCATGCAGATTTTGTTATGTGTTGCATGCAGTCAACACATTTTTCAGCTCTTATTGTTGTTGTTCCATTATTATTATCCATTACTTTCCTGTATCTGAGCCAATGGCCTGGCCATTCAAGCCGAACATTCCAGTGGCTTGGCTGGCTGCCCAACTACCTGGTCAAGTGAACTACTTGGCTTTAAAGCTAATGAAAAGCCAGGCCAGATAGAGACGGAGACCGAAGCGGTACAGTGAGGCAAGGCCTGGCAGACAGACACTTGCAGGCATTTATTTGGGGTGCATTGCTCGGCGGGGAACTTGATTTGATTTAATTGCTTTCATGACTCCGCCTTGCGTCTGCGTCGCAGTTCAAGGAAACCGACGAAAAATTTCCAAAAGCCAAGTGTGAGTGCAATGGAAGGTGTTCCCGTCGCTCGAACCGAAACCGAACCAGGTGAGGCCAAGCCCAAGACCCAGGTGGAATGGAGTAAGCTGGGTTCGTGGGCGTAGGCGCTGCTAGCTGACAGCGGAGGAGCATCATCAGCGAAAAGACAACAAGAGATGATGGGTGCAGGCTGCCGGTGGTCCATCATTAGCAACAATAACTTGGCTAAGGACTCCTGGCCTTGACTGGCCGCTGGCCATTGACCGAACGAAATTGAAATCGAAATCCCAGGCAGACACTGAGAGAAATAAGGGCAGAGAAAGGGATTGTTTTTTTTAACATACATTTTTCTTCTTGGAAAATATAATCTTGATCTTCCCTATAATTAAATTTATGAAGTATAAATTATTTTAGTATTTAATCACCCATATTTGACCCTCAACCCAAGCCAACATTTTCTCTCTGTGCTGGAGTCCAAGCTCGTCGATCTGGGATAGTTGTCAGTGCACTTTCGAGCCGGCTTCGGTCTCTCTCGGATATGTAACACTTTAGCATGTATAAAGACTTATTTCTTATTTATGTAGGTTTATGTACATACATATACACCCGTCCATTACGTAATCCTCAAGCACACAGCACACACTACGCCCAACTGCGTTGCCGTGTGGGGGACCAGTGTATCAGTATCTGTATCTGTATCCGCGGCAGCCACTGCATCTTGAGGTGGAGTGTGCGTGCCGAGAATTTGCATCGCTCCCTGGCTGCCTTGGGTGCGTTTTAGTGGATCTCGATTGGCCACAACTAGTTATTAGCTGCGACCTTGATACACATACTACGAGTATCGTAGTCGAAGCCCACAACTCGCAACACAATAACGTGTCGTGACGAACTGCGCCCGAAAATTAACCGGCAAATTGAGTGTTTCTTGTCATTAACAATTCATTTTCTGGCCCAAAATTTTTGGCAAACTCATTAGGCCATATCCACAATTTGGCCAGGCCACAACAAGTCAATCAATTAATCAAGCAATGCCATGAAAATCTTATTGGATTCGCTGATTTATAGGGTTTCCAAGAGGTTTTTTTGGTGTGAAAATTGGGGAAGGACTGCAGCTTATAAATTACAGATTGGAGATTTTATTATTCTGTTTACTAGGAATATTATTAATTTTTAAACTGCTTTGGATATCTTTATCTGCTGTTAAGTTATAATCCAAGATTAATTTATGACTTTCTGATAAAAACAAAAGGTTTTCAAGCTTTTATGATATCTTCTAATATTTTTCATAAGTTATTGTGATTATCGTACAGAAATTCTTCGACAAAAAATTAGAAATAAAGATTACCATAATTTACTTTTAATTTATCAATTTTATTAAACAAATTGTGTTTGAAAATTATTTCCTCGTTAAGAAAACAAAAATCAATTATGGGTTTCTTTCATCTGTCTGTTTCCTTTAATTTCGGTGATTGTGGCCGCAATTAATTCAATTTATTTAAGCCATAATTGACAACTTATCAGCTTTGCGCAGTGGCAAATACCTTTGAAACACAACAAATTGAACTTAAGCCAATTGTGAGTTCACTTTGCGAGCTCAATTTTTTGGGTTAATAATAGGAGTGAAGCAAGAGAAGGTGGGCGTAGGAGGGGAAGTTTTTGGCAAACCTAAGGCGGAGCTGGGCTTAAAGCCAACAAATGCTCCTTAAAATTTCTGACCCGAGGGCTGCGCTTGGGTTGGGTAATTCCTCAAACCGAATTCTTTGTCAGACAATTGCTGGGCGATTGTATCTTTTATTTATGATGCGAGTTTCTGATCTCTGATTTTATGATGCCAGAGCAAACGAAATGAAATGCCAACATTAATTGCTAATTGCATTGCATTGACTCGCGGTCACTTTCTATAAAATGCAAATATAAATACGAGCAGCAAACGTCTCAATCTGCGACTGAATGCGATTTTTAAGCTGGCAACCGAACGACCTTCGAGTGGCATAGCACATTTATGTGTGATTCATAAGTGGCTTATAAACGGCTCACTCGACAGCAGGGAACACTGGCACTCTGGATCCTACTCCGACTTACCGCAATTAGTTGGAGTTTCATGATGGATCCGGCGGCACTGGCTGCTCCTCTTTGCTCTCCCAGTTGGTGGCAACACTTCCGCAAAGTACACTCAAAATATTCCCGAAAATTAGTGGTCTATCCGCAGGGCACCAGTTGCTTCTTGGTCAGACGGTGATCGTTGAAATGCTGGGCCCGCCAGGTGCGCAGGCGGTTTTATAGCCGCGGCTCCGGCTTCAGCACCAGCACTAGCTCTAGCTCCAAGCGGAGCTTTAACCAGGCGCGGGAAATTTATGTGAGGCATGTGCTTGGCATGGCTATGCAACTGAATGGCCAAGTCCGAGGCCCGAAAGTGGAGCGCATCTCTCGATGAAGTAACGAAAGTGACAGGGCTGAATGTCTGACTTTTTCTTTATTTTTTGCACTCATTTGTGGACATGAGAATGGTTTGTCTCGATCAGCTCCGGGAACGTGATGAAGTTTTAAATTACTTTTACCGCCTTTATAATTACATGACACTCTGGCAACGCTGAAAGCTAAGCTTTAAGGTTGCGGTTTCAGCTCGCAGCTATGCCAACGGAGCGTATACGCAATGGTTGTTGTCCAGGCTAAGCGAGTGTATGGCAAAGTTAGTAGGTTTTCCGGCAACGAAGCGTATGCGCAATGGTTGTTGTCTAGGCTAAGTAAGTGTATGGCCAAGTTAGCAGGTTTTATGGCAGCTATTTATTAAGGATACTTGATATCTTATTTAAGGAAAAATGTATGCTAAGATGATATTAAATATTAAATTTATTTGGCAAAACAAATTTCTAAAGATGTATTTTTGCCTACTATATAAATAAAGATTTTTTTAAAGCAATAAATGCAAATTATTAAGTAAAAAGTCCACATGGTAAAAAACATTTTGAAGACAAACATGGATTTACGCTTATATAAAAAGATGACACCTTTAATTTTAGAAAGTCTTCATTTATATCTACATTTATATTACAATAATATTAATATAAAATACCCCATTTCTTTCACAAATTATTCAAACAAAAGAAAAACAAAATACTGATTTTTGCATATTATAAAATACTGCGTTTTTAATGCCATAAAAGTTAGTATAAATAAAATAAAATCATATAATAGACAATGGTGGAGTGTAATGAGAAATAAAACGATTAAGTGCGGGTGTGCCATGTCCCCAGTAGGTCCAATATATCACAGTTTCAGGCATGTCGTAACGGAGAGAGAGCTCGAGTCCCTGTTGCAGTTCCTGTTCTAATCCCAGTGCACCGGATCACTCCACATCCTTCATGAGACTGATTGCAACGGCGCCAATCAGGCCACTGACCCCCATAATATTCAAGGGCAGCAGGGCGTCGATGTGTTCCTGCAGGAAGACAACCCAAAAACAAGGTCAAAAAGATTGCAGGATAAGCGGAGAACACGATGGCAGCAGCACCCACCAGTTGCCAGAGAAAGGGCACGAGGATTAGGGCAATTCCCGAGGCCAGGTTGCCCAAGCCGACACCAAAGTTGCGAACAATTGTGGGATACTGCATCGCCGTATAGGTGGGAATGACGGCGTTGTTAGCTCCAATGAGGGCCTTGGCTGTGGAGGTTTGATAGGATTAACATAGGATTCAGGAGACCCAGATGATGACAACTTACCGATGATGGACAGAGCTATTACTCCCGTCTGGTTCGGCACCAGATTCGTGGCCAGGCAGCAGAGGCCCGGCAGCAGCATGTACCCGACGAGACTGCGTCGGATGCCCAACTTGAGCACCACCAAGATGCTGATGCATATCGATGCGGCCTCCACGGTTCCGCCCAAAGCGCTGTTAATGTATATATTCCCACCCAGGTTGCTCATGTGAAGGGTGAGGCCGAAGTAGATGATGATCAGCGTGAGCCAGATGATCAGGGTCAGGCAGGTGGTGCGCCAGTACTTGGCGCCAAACACCACCAGCAGTGGATTCACATGGCCACTCAAGGCGGGATCTGCAGCATCCGCTCCAGCTGCTCGCACCTCTTCTACTTGGCCGGCCAGCTCTGGGGGAGATTGAGGGACTACCGCCCGGGGCACTGCCGCCTCGAGGGTCTTGCGATAGTTGCTGGGCAGGCTGCCAGTGGTGCCGTTCATCCGGGCCGCTCGCTCAATTAGACGGCACAGCTCATCCAAGCGGCCCTGGGCCAACAGCCAGCGGGGCGACTCCGGCAGCCAGAACCTGGATAAGGAGGAGGACCAAGAAAGAAATGCGGTGAGAATCACTGTCGTGCCCGGGTATTTATTGGCTGCTTGGAATTTTTTCATTTGATTTCAAAAGCGGTCGGCTAATGTGGCCTATCCTCTGCCCCACTTGGCACCAAAGGATAAACACTGAGGAATGTCCTGGCCATTGGTTGCTTTGTCCCTGTCCCGGAATCTAATTGATCCCAGGCATTGTATTGTGCTCGGTTCTCTGTGCTGTCAATTCATTTCGTTGACTGCCTGTTGGAAATGTTTACGCTTTGAAGTGAAAAACGAACGGAGCGAACCATTCCAGAGTTAACAATAAATGGAAACTAAAGTTTAAAATTTGTGGCGTACCTTTTTGGTTGCAGCTATTGCTCTTATTTAATTTAAGGAAATTTACTAATATTATTGCTTATACCAACCCAGCTGTCGTATCACGGTGCAGCATTCCGTGGGGCTGTTATTAGTAGGAATGAATTAAAACCAAATTACTGCTATTATAAAAATTCGAATAATTTGGGAAAACTAAAAAAAACGCTCCTAAAAATCTAATTAATTTAATGGCATCCAAATAAGCATAACCTCTGGAAAATGTAACATACATATAACACCTTAGTTTTCATGAAACATTTTTCTCTTTTGTTTCCGCATGAAATGATTATTTTTTAGCAATAATACTCAACTAAACAACAACAATTATTTGTTAAATTGCAGGTGAAACTATCTTTTTATAAAAATACTTCAATTATGCAAAAGAAAAAGGTTAAATTGGTTTGATTAATGCAATAATGTTCTAGATTCGTTCAGCAAAGTTAATCCATCCGTGATAATCTACTTTATTTAATGAAATAAACTGAGAGACCATAATATGATATCTTACCAAATGCTGAGCATGATTAGCCACGGCCACGAGATGACCAGCTGGAGGTGGCGCCAGTCGCGTATGAGATAGGCCAGTCCGGAGGAGAGGACGTATGTGATGGCCACGGGCAGAATGTTGAGAATGCCGATTATGGTCCGCCACTGGCCGGAGACCAGCTCCACAACCAGCACGAAACTTACAACTGTCACGGTCATTGATGCGAATCCAATTATAACACGTAGCGCCATGAACATGGCCACCGATGTTGAGAAGGCCAAAATTCCACCTGCAAATACGGACCACGGTGGCCAAAAGGACGCCGGGGTGGCGGTGGTATGTCAGTGGCAAGGTCGGGCACGTAAATAAGAGTGTAAAGTCAATTAAAATCGCAGCCGGGCCAGAGAGCAGGACGAATGCAAATGCAGCTGTTAGTCGAGCGATTCACGGACAAAGCTGCATATAAATGACTATTAGAAAATGAATCCCACTTAAATTGCCATGCCCAGAACGGCAACAACACCAACAGCTCCCTGCTCTTAAGTCGGACTGTTGCAATTTTCCTATTTAATTTACACAGAAAGAAATGAGGATCCACAAGCCGACCAAGATAGAAGATGCCTCAAAGGAGTGATTATATATATTTTTTTTAGTTTCCTTTAAAAAGAAAGGCTTGCCTTTATCTTTCTTTCTTTGAAGAAGAGTTTGTGGGACATGTTTCTACTATTTATATCAGAATTCTTTTCTTGGCATTTTTATTCTTATTGTTAAAAAAAATCTATTTGAAACTGACTTTTAATTGAGTTCTAAATTTTATAACCACCTCCATTTATGCATCTATCAGTTTTATACCAAATATCTAAAAGTTAATAGCCTGTTGACTTTTTATTTTCGCATCTCAACTCACCAAAAACGCTCTGAATGGTCACGAAGGCCATTAACGTATGCCGCCTGCCAAAGCGATCCGATATCCATCCACTGAGCACAGCTCCCGCTGCCGCACCCACCAGGAAGCAGGTCTCCACCAGGGTGAGAATGTTGCGTCCACACACCAGCTCAAAGTCCTGAACTAATGTCTTGGCCGATCCGTCCACGTCGGAGAACTCAAAGTGCGTGCACTGCCGGTAGCCCAGCTCGCTGGCATTTGCTGGCCAGTTGATCAGTTGGTTGCCCACGTAAGTCACCTGGGAGTAGTCCACGTCCAGCAGGCGGCAGCCATTTTGGGTCTGACTGAGGTTGCGCCACTCGGAGACACTCATCTGCCGGAGGTGATCCGGTTGGGCACACCAGAAGTCTTTGGGAGCAGTCTGTAAATGAGTTTTCGGGTTATTATGTGTCTTTGGGAGTATAAAAGTAAGAAATAACATAAATGACAACTTTTATAGCTGAGTACATAAACGTATTTATTCTTATTTATGCGATATCTGGAAACGATCTTAGAGATAGGAGTTTGCTAAACGGCGAATGCAAGAGACATAAAATCTGTTTAGAAATATATAATAAATCACTATTAATTGACAAAAGTATTTAACATGCTTTTATTAATACTCAAATAAATTTGCTTATAAATCTCCTGTAAAAATCAAGCCCAAGCTTATTTTTTCTCCGAATTTAGACATAAAAAAAATCACTATTGGTTAACAAAATTAGTTAACATATTCGAAGTGTTTTCATTTATCCATAAATAAATTTGCTCATAAGACTCCTATAAAAAGTCAAGCCCAAGACTAATTTTTCTCTGAATTTCGCCAACAAAATCTCCTAAGAATACCAAAATTAAGGCAGCTTTTAAAGATTCAATTCACGTTTGCCATTACGTGACCTATACGAGACGTTTACTTCTCCCAAATAAATTAATTGAAAAAAATCGGCTTTGAATGGGAAGTTAGTAACTTGTAGAGCTATAAATCGAACCGCATCAGATATATATTGATGTCGGTAGTAAACGTTTAAAATTTCTTCCGCCTGCTGATTGCGATTAACCCGTTGTTAGTTTGTTTTACAGCAGCCCCATTTGTCATTGGCGAGTGTTTCGTGACAGGTTAACACGGTGAAAATCACTGAATGCTGGCTTGCAACACGAACACGAATGTGCGGCCATCTGATTGATGATCGGATCGATGAAAGCGGCTTATCAATCGCCGAAAAGTAAAAAAAATCCAACTCGATGTACAACAGGTTGATAGCCCCTGTCCGACATGGGACGTGTCTCAATTAAACATTTAGCATGCGGCTCCGAGGAAATGGCTTCAAGTTCAAGTTGGAGTGTAACAAAAAGCGAAACATTTTCAATAAATAATGGCACTGGGAGGCGGCGGTAAAAGCGAGTGCTTCTGGGCAGGCTTCCCTGACCAGTCTGGTGATCGCGTGGCAGGTTGTGGCTGGCCGTGATGTCATTTGTGGCCGCCGTGGCAGGTTGTTCTGTCGCCCTGGCGGTTACATGTCACGTTTCAGGCATTTCCATGGCGACTCTTGGCCAACAATGGAATTTTTGTAGTGGGCAGTTCTCGACTCGGAGTCCGACTACACGGACCAGATACATTTTCGCTTGATAAATCGGTTTGCAGCCGTGCCCCAGCTGCACCTGAGAGTGAGCTTTATTCAAATGGCACACTGGGCTAGGTGAACTCCTCCCGGCCTGGGATCATAATGTGCCTTATCAACTATCACTATTTAAATTTTTACTGTAAGGGAATCTGCCTTATGAACTATCACTATTTAAATTTTTACTGTAAGGGAAGGGGATTCATCAGGTCAAGAACCCCAGCTGATTGTTTGATTTAACAAATGACTGTTGTTAGCGTCATAAGTGACAAGACATAAGCTATTGTTTTTCAATCAGATAATGGCATATCCGTATTGATTGGTTCTGAAAATTCTAATTCAATTTGCATTCAATGGGTTAATCTTGTTGAGATTACAATATTAGCAGAGAATGTTGGAGTTGTCAAGAGAACAGCTTCCTTTAAAAAATTCCTAAGAAGATCAAGGAAGTGGCAATATTTGTAGCTCTATCTTGCACAAAAAAAAATATACATTAAATTTAAGTTTGTTGTAAAAATAGAATAATAAAAAGGGTTTTATTATTTATTATCGATAAATAAATAAATATAACACATTTAAAGTACTCTTCATAATTAGTTTAATTTTAACTCAATTCCGATTAAACTTATATACTCTTCTTATTTTTCTTCTTCACCTTAAACCTTCAAAGATATAACTGATACAAGACAACATTTTTAACAACAAATAAACTAAGATAGCTTTGCTCAGCCTCTGCTCTTTTTAGTCATGACTTTTAAAACACAATTTCTAAAAAGATCAAGGCAAAGCTTCTCTTTTAATCCAATTTAATTTAAACAATTTCAGCGAAACAAAGTTTTGTCTTGAAATATCGGACATCTAGCCTTCTGAGAGATTTTAAGGTCATAGATCTCCCCGTGCGACTGGTAAATATATAGTACATATATTACATAAAAATATAGTATAGTAGTTCAGGTGCTCACGGGGTACTACATTGTTAACTTAATTGCCACAGGGTCACCGCCTACTGACCCTAGGTGGGAAAGTATTCAAATTGCAATTTCAGGTCCCAGTTCCGATCCGATTCGGTTTCCCCAGCGGATTGGAGACCAGTGTGCCACCAGTGCCGGAGCCAGTGGCATGCTGAGTGGCTCACCAAAGTGTTTCTGTGAATTTTATTGTTATTGTCTAATTAATATATTTAGACAGTTAGCGGTCAATATTGGCCTCTGGCAGGGAGTAACCTTTCGAGCTCAACCTTGGGCTGGCATCGACACTATCAATACCACCACCTGATATGGATCAGTTGGGAGTGGAGACTAATTGAAAAGTCTTACCGCACGGCGTCGCTGGGAAATCGTGTTGTCATGGTGCCTGAGCCCCAGAGCCACAGAGCCTAGACCCACCATAGTCCACAAAGTTGTCATCTTCACAATAAATAACACAGAAGCGTGCAATTTGCGGATTTGGCCAATTAAGATAAGGCAATCCAACACAAAGACCGTGCCAAATATATGCCATTAAATCAGTGTAAGCAAATTAACGATTTTTGGGTTGCAGGGCGAACAGATATATGTACAAATCTTATAAATGTACCGGATAGTACAAAAGCAAACTCGTTTCGGCCGCCTCAGCGAGTGTAAATTTGTTATTACTGTGTCAATAATTAAGCCAAAAGCGGTTCAGTTAAGGTTGCTTATATTGTATTAGACTCTAAGGTGTACTTTAAACTCATTAATATACAGATAAGTTTGTTTGTTTATAAAGAAGACGGCACACTGGGAATTGAAATGGAAATTAAAATTGAGATTTAATATTCAGGGAGTTCTAAAATAAAAATTTTACTTTCCTTTAGCTTTTCTTGGAATCTGTACAAGTTATGAAAGAGTGAAAAAAGTTTTAAGGCAAAACAGTTAATAATTCCTGTAATTTTTGAATTTGTAGTTATTAAGAATAATGCAAAGAATTTAACGTCAAATTAATTTCTTTATATTATAACTTAAATAGTATACTTTGGATATAAAATGCAGATTTTAATGAAGTGTCCATGGCTTTAATATTCAAATTGTTTCCAAGTGTTAACATAAGAAGTAAATCTGAAAATATGTGTAAACTACCTTCTAAAAGAAAGAACCGACCATTGAATGCCTGTCTTCAGCTTCTACAAAATCCATTGCATACTTTAAACCGACTTAACCTTTAATTTATTTGCAATTAGTAATCGAGAAATCAATTTAATTTGAAGAGTTTCTTCTTTGCAGTATTGACAGGTGCCCTGTTTCTTTTTTAATTTTAGTGAGAAGGTGGAGTTTTAAGTCTCCCAAGCCAGTTAGGTTCCCCTACACCCAGTTCAACAACACATTTATTGTTAGGCAATAAAATGCATCTGATATACGCTCTCAAATTCGCTCATTGAAACTGTATCTTTCGGCGATCAAGCAGTAGCTGAGCACCGAGCACAAACGGGTTTGTCTTGCCCGCAAAAATATTAATAAAAATAAATAAAGCAGACGCTCGAAGACACCTTATCACAAGTTGCGCTGATAACTGGCATTGGGGGTGTTGAGTGGTGGGCGGTGGGCACTGAACAGAGAACCTTGTCAGCTGTGGTTGCTTCGAGTAGTTGGCAGTGGAGCGAAACGGTGGCCAACTGCAGGTGGTGGGTGGCCTCCGGCCGAGCAGTCAACCTGCGCGATCGGACTCACCTGGAACACGTAGACGTAGATGTGGAAGGTGCAGATGGCCTGGAAGATCGACAGCAGGCCGCACCAGAGAGCCTGCCAGGCAGTGAAGCATCCCAAGAGCCGCTCTAGCAACCGCGTGTGCAGCAGGTCCAGTTCCTCCAGATCGAGGCTGCCCTGGAGCATGGGCGAGGCCTCGCCCGATCCCAGGTCCATGTCCGCCAGCTCCATATCTCGCCCGCTGCAAGTGGCAACCGTGTGCGCCTTGCGATGCAAGTCAACTGAATTAGAATGTCGGCTTTCAAAAGAGACCCAGACTCAGTGTCTTATAAAAAATTTAAATTTGAGCCGGAGCGATGCCAGATCCAGATGCCAGTTTGGGCAGGTCGCTGGTGCTCAGGTGTCGAGAGCCGAGAGTGCGTGTGTGCCCCGAGAGAGCTCTGTGTGTTTATTTTTTGTCAGCTTTTGATGCAGGCGCGGCGTTGTTACGGATTTCTGGGGGGCCCCGAAAAAGATAATAATAATGTCCAACACAACGCGATGTTACGATAGCCGCCGAATAGCTTGTTTTAACTTTGAGTCATTAAAGAACAACTTGACCGCTCCGTGGGGAGTGCCTTGACCAACTCCTCCTCCCACAAGGCTGATGCACACTCCGCGAGGCCTCGAATTCATTTGATGAATCCCGCCAGCATAAAGATATCTTTATAGTGGGAACCGAACTTTCTTCGGTTCTAGTTCGGGGCCGCTATCTTATCTCCGACGGTCTCTTCAATATTTGATTGGTTCATGTAAATGTCAACGATGGCTTCCCCCAATTAACAATTGCTTATTGTTTATTGTTTCCCCGATAACATTATGCTTATCAAACGAAAATAGCGCCGAGTATAGTAAGATAGAACTAGTCTCAGTCATTAAATAATTTTTAATAACAATATCAGTCAGACAGAAGTGCCAGGTTATTGTCTATTTCGGTACCATTATTTGTATCTTTAATAAGTAAACAAAAAGCAATGGCACATGGGCAGCTGAAGTGATAATGGAATTATAGATTATTTAAAAAAACCGGGTCGAACCCGAAATCTCTGGACAGGCATTAAATTTGATATCTTCAAATAGGCTATTAAATGGGATCTTTACAGATTGTCTAAAAGATTCAAAGTAAGGGCTAATTTGCATTTTTTTTTAAATCATCTGAATCAGAAAATAATTATTGACTTTTTTTTTAATTATTTCTGTTACGATTCCTGAGATTATGTTACTTTACTAGGATTTTAATTGCATTTAAATATATCCTTAGCTATTCTCCCAAATGGAAATATACCCTAAATATTTTTATATCCCCTCAAATTCGAATATTGGAGATACCATTATTTGTATCTTTAATAAGTAAACAAAAAGCAATGGCACATGGGCAGCTGAAGTGATAATGGAATTATAGATTATTTTAATAAACCGGGTAGAACCCGAAATCACTGGACAGGCATTAAATTTGATATCTTCAAATAGTCTATTAAATGGGATCTTTACAGATTGTCTAAAAGATTCAAAGTAAGGGCTAATTTGCATTTTTTTTTAAATCATCTGAATCAGAAAATAATTATTGACTTTTTTTTTAATTATTTCTGTTACGATTCCTGAGATTATGTTACTTTACTAGGATTTTAATTGCATTTAAATATATCCTTAGCTAATCTCCCAAATGGAAATATACCCTAAATATTTTTATATCCCCTCAAATTCGAATATTGGAGAGAAATTAGCATTAGCCTCAGACAGAGTAAGTAATTAATGCCAAAATGCAACCAAACCACTTTATTGTTTTTGAAAATAAAGACAACGATATATTTTGAATTCCTTTTTGTTAAATTTCTCTGGTATACACAAGATTCTAATTAAGAATGAACTGTGATATTCGCACACCTTATCAAATGTCACAAAATATTGTTTGGTTGAAGGTTACTACAAGGCAGCTTTTATCGCAAAATTAATAGGTCACGATAAGTCAGGAACCTATGCTGAAATATAGAACTAAGGGATCTATTAGGGTATTTCAGATATGTAGGCCAGATTTCTTTATGTCTAGTTAACTTTTGTCATTGAGGTCAATTGTTTTTCGGAGAAAATCTTATTTTGTTAATCTGACTGACAACTCCTGACTAGAGCAATGTCTCTAGTTAAACACTAGTTAATTGGTTTCGATTTTTTGACCCACTAGTTTACTCCAAAACCATTTACATTCATGACAAAGTTAACCTGACTTTGAAACATCTGCCCATAAACTAGCTTACTTCGATTGATTTATATGAAACCTGCTTGAATACTAATTGAATCTTTTCGGTTGTATATAGAATATTCTCACGAATAATACGGATGTATAATTACAGTTTTGTAACTGTAAGTACTAGTTGGTTGAAGGCTGTAATAAATTTCCTATGATAAGTTTTAAGCTTATAGCGTAAGACAATATAACATTAAATTTAAATCTAATTCTTAATAGATAAATTAATTATTTTATTGGTTTAACAAGAAGTCATTTCCCCTGAACCAAATGACATGACAAATCACACTTTATTACTTTGTAAACTAACAATGATTCAAAATCTTATTCGTAATAGATCAAGTAATTATTTTATTAGTTTTTGAAGAAACCTTTTCCCCCGAACCAAATGACCCAACACTGGCTATCTCTTGCATCACTCGAAGCCTAAGGTCAACTGTGGCCAATCTCCGTTCTTATCGCCCAATTCATTGGCTCTCAATGAGTGTAATTAGCCTCTGTTGGTCGAACTTCTTGTGCTTTTCGATGACTGTTGCAACTTCTAGCGATCGATTCCACCGATCGTGTGTGTCAAGGTCGCTGGAGTGTGTGTGGTTTTTACCTTTTCAGTGGGACATTAGCACGCTAGGCGGGCGATTACCGTGATTGTGGACCTCGAAACCATAGGCAAATGATGCGCACGCAACTTCATACTACTCCCTGCGATAAATGGCTTCCAAGTGGAAAAGTGGCTAGGTGACAGCCTCCCTGGAAGTTGGTCAAAGGTGCTCCAAGGCCACCAATCCGGGGTCTCGAGTGGCGTTTCGAGCGAGCTAAGTGCCTGAAAGTGATGGCCGGAATCGGCATGCGAATTGTGATTGCGAGTCGGCGGCTAGCCAACTCAAGTGGCAGCTCCCCGAGAGTGTGTTTATCAATTGTTTTCGGTCCGTTTGTTTTGGCCATAACTCGCCGTTACTCATTTTACGCATACTCATCTAGTTAACAGCAGCAAAGTAATGTTGATAAATAGCATTTTGTAATGACAGAAACGGTAGTTATCTCAGCTTTTCCCCAGCAATTACTCCATTGTCAACGAGTTGCAGCGAAGAGTTACACTTCCGAAACACAACCAATTAGCTGGCTATTATTAGTGCAAATCACTGGCACACACTTTACAGCTATCAATCAATCAATTGCACAATGTTTTCTTCCGGGGAGCGAGCTAGTTTGTTTGTTATTTTGGGTAGGACCATATACCTTACTGTGTCTACCAAAATATTGGGTTTTGCGACGCAATCAGCTGGGCAAATATTTGGCAAGCCATAATGGCCGAAACTCACCTGGAACACAAACATATACAGGTGGAAAGTGTTGGGCAGCTGGAGCAGGCAGAGCAGCAGGGTCCACAGAAAGCTCCAGCGTGTGTAGTGTCCCAGGAAATTCGATATCACATCGCTGTTCTCGTCCTGGCTGAGGTCTGTCGGCAGTTCCTGGTCCTCTTTCGCCTGCTCGCCCTCCCTTGGCGGCGGCGGCTTCTTAAGGTCCTCGGAGTAGCGACGAAAGTCCAATGCAATGACACTGATTTCCGGAGTCTTTGGGCCCGGCCTCGTTTCGCGATATCCGCCGTACAGGTTCGCCTCGAGGCTGCCCCTGCCCTTGTCCCGCGGCCCGCCCACGCAATCGAAATTCAGGGAACCGCGACGCAGCACGCCACTCATGATGGAGCTATCGGCGAGCAATTTCTTGGCACTTTCAAGACTTCCGAGCGATCGGATCGATTGATTGGGAAATACAGTTAAGGAATTGAGGAAAACTCGCGGCGATCGTTGGTTTCTCAGACGTCGGCGCGATCTGGAACCGTTAAAAGGTCCGCGGCTCTGTTATAAGCACTCTGTAAGTTGGCCAAAGAGCAAAAGCTTGGTAGCTCAGAGGCATTGCCAGCAGCGAGAAAGCTCGGACGAAGCTAAGACATCGACTACCCCACGATCGCTCTGCTTGGCGCAGCCCTCAAAGCTTCGCGGAGAGCTTATGCTCGAGTGCGAGGGAGAGTCGTTTGAGTTAAATATTTTTCACAGGATAAAATCTTAAATCTTAACTAATTAAGACAGAAAGATGTCTGGTTTCCCCCAGAAAAATTGTGTACTAAATTCAAGGTAATGCTTGACCTAAGGTATCAAAAATAGATTTTTAAGCAATGGGTTACCTCAAAAACGCAAAAAATAGACCTGTTGCCAAAATTTTAAAAAGTGTAAAGACTTAATTTTTTGGTAAATTGATACCTAACGAGAAAGAAAGCTAACTTCGGTAAACCGAAGTTTATATACCCTTGCAGTCAGCAATTGGCTCATTGAAAATCGATCTGTTTTGGTAATGTAAAAAAAAAATGTCAAATTATGTAAATTTTGTATATTTTACATTTTACATGTAGAATTTTACAATTTCATATAAATCGACCGATCCTTTCTATGGCAGCTATATGATATAGTTGTCCGATCTTAATGAAATTAAAACCGTAATTCTAGAACTATAAAAAACGACTATATCTCGAAATTTATAAAAATTCGTTGAAAAACAGAGAAATTAAAACTTTTTTTACATTAATTTCGCCATCATTCCTATGGCAGCTATAGGATATAGTGGTCCGATTTCGGCCGTTCCGACATATATACTGCGTGCTAAAGAAATAAGACTATGCTGAAAATTTCAGCCCGATAGCTCAAAAACTGAGAGACTAGTTCGCGTAGAAACCGACAGACGGACAGACAGACGGACAGACAGACGGACAGACAGACGGACAGACAGACGGACAGACA
>VNJW01015360.1:0-64651 GCA_008042615.1 Drosophila auraria | reverse complement strand
GAGACCTCCAAAAACCCCTTGGTTTGAGAGGACAGATATGATTCTCTTTAATTCTGTCATCTGATGGGGTTTGGCGATGAAACAGCCGGGATTTTTCGATATTGACGACCGCCTGAAGGCGCTTTCGGCCAAGGGAGATGCACTGGAGAAGCTCAGCCATGTTGTCGATTTCGAACGGTTCCGCCCCTTGTTGGTTCAGGCGATCCCGCGTGCGGATGGCAGCAAGGGAGGACGTCCTGCCTATGATCCGGTTTTCATGTTCAAGGTCCTGGTCCTGCAGGCAAGCCATTCCCTTTCTGACGAACGCACGGAATTTCTGATCCGGGACCGGCTGTCCTTCATGCGTTTTCTGGGTCTTTCCCTTGCGGATCCCGTGCCCGATGCGAACACGATCTGGACCTTCCGCGAGGCTCTGACACACGCCGTTCTTGACGGCGCGCCTGCTATTGAAGCCCTGTTTTCCCTGTATGAGACAACGTTACGTGAGGCCGGATTTCTGGCCATGAGTGGGCAGATCATTGATGCCACGGTCGTTGCGGCTCCCAGACAGCGCAACACGGATGCTGAAAAGGCCATTCTGAAGGCCGGCGAGATCCCTCAGGACTGGAAGGACAAGCCAATAAAACTTGCGCAGAAAGATCGGGATGCACGCTGGACGATCAAATACTCTAAAGCAAAACCGGCAGAAGACGGGGCAAAACGGGTTGATTTTGCTGTGCCCGCGTTCGGCTACAAGAACCATGTGGGCATTGATCGGCGCTATGGGTTAATCCGCAAATGGAAAGCAACCGATGCGTCCCGACATGATGGGGCGCAGCTTCCAGCACTCCTTGATCCGAACAATACAGCCAGCGATGTCTGGGCCGATACCGCCTATCGGTCACAGGCCAATGAAGCCCATCTGGAAGAAAAAGGTCTGCGCTCGCAGATCCATCGTAAACGAAAAGCCGGCAAAGCCCTGCCTCGACATATCGCCCGTGCCAACGGGCGCAAATCAAAGGTCCGCTCCCGTGTCGAGCACGTCTTTGCTTACGAGAAGGGACCGATGGCGCTCATCATACGCACGATCGGTCTGGCCCGGGCAACAGTGAAAATCGGCATGGCCAATCTTGTCTACAACATGAACCGTGCATTCTGGCTTCATAAAAAATACGGATCTATCGTCTGATCCAGCCCAGACGACCAGCGTTGTCAGTCCTCAACACGACACACTCCCGATAAAGCTCATCAGTGTCGTAACCAGCCAGCGCATGTTTTACATACTCAGGCTCATAAATAGGGAGTTTTTAGAGGTCTCCACCTGCATCGTCCCATTTCTCAGATGAGAGAAGTGGGAGAAAACAACCTGTTGGAATGTTCTCTCCCTGCTCAATTTTAGCTAAGCGTGTGGATCACTTACACTCGTAGTGGTCTAACGGTTGAGACATTCTTGAAATACTTGGCTGAGACGAATGATCAAAGAAATCAGCCATGCCAACTACGGCAAAGAGATTTGCAATCACAGAGATTATTAAAAATAGAGACGCGGTTACATAAGAAATTTTTGCGAATTTGTTTTTTTTCAAGATATCCTTATCTTCTGGTATGAAAACATAACTTATTGCGCCTGCTCCTGTAGCAACTATAGATGCTGTTATCACTTGCCATATAAAATGATGTGCTACTGATGATAGAAGACAAATATTTTTCGTACTATCGAATTCGATAGTATTATAATTCGGATAAATTCCACAAACCATAACCAAGAAAGCAAGCGCAAAAATTGTCGTAGATTTTGTCGCTTTTAAAAGTTGTTCTTTGAACTCCATATTATTCCTCTTTTTTTAACCTAACTCCCGCCCCTCCCCCATTTTCAGGGATAAACTCAACCCCTGCGACTTCTAGTGCGGAGCGAATGGTTTCTATCGTGCTGGCTTTTAGTTCCTCGCCTCTTTCAAGACGGGCAATGGTATTTGGGGACACATTGGCAGCAGCAGCCAGCTCACGCACACCCCATCCAATAGCTACACGCGCCATTTTACACTGAACTGCCAACAAAACAGTAACCTCGTTACAATTATTCTTGCAAACAAAGAGTAACCGTGTTTCGATTGTGGGGCAATGTAATTGCGGCCAGAAAGGGAAGGTGAGAGCTCCCAATCCGGCCTAACCACAACCGCTCGCACTAGGAGACGGTAATGGCTGAACACGCCTATACCATGCCCGGCAAACGCTGGGCAGTGCTTACACTTGCTCGCCTGCATGGTGATACTCTGGCCGCCATTGGTGCTGCTGGCCTTTCCATGCTGGCACTTGCTGGCTTTCTGCACCCTGAACACCTGCATAGCCCCTCCCGCGTGCAGGCACAGCACACACAGCCCCAGCATACCCGCATAATGCCACCACAGCACCGCGCTGGTGCGGTTCTGGCGCTTTCCTCTAGCCGGAGGGCCAGAGCATGACACAGCCTGCCAATACAGCCGTATCACGCCGCACAGCATTGGCCTCGGCTTTTGCTGCTTCTGCTGCCGCTATTCTGCCTGCTGTAGCCTGTGCTGCCACCTCCGTTGGAAATGATGCACACCTGTTGGCGCTATATCAGCAGTTTCAACGTGTGAGTGATGCCATTCACGCCATAGATACTGGGGTGGTATATAAATGCGGGACACCAGAAGCCACGCAGCAGGAATCCAAGCTAGAAACCCTGCTGAGGCGTGATGATCTGTTGTTGAAGCAGATAGCCAATACGCCAGCTCTTACGCCGCGCGGTAAGCAGATCAAAGCTTCTATCGTGCTGGCTAGGTTGCCTCGTGCCGTAGAAGATTTTGACCTCGATCTTAGTAGTGAAGAAATCCAGATGTGTCTGTCTCTGGCGCGTGATGTGGCCGGAGATAGTTCGTTATGAAAAACGGAGAAACACTTAGAAAGACAATTTTGGTGGACAAAGTGGATGGATGCGCTTATGAGTCCCTTTGAACAGAAAGGAGACTCCGTGGCTACCTATAAGAAAAGCCAAGCTCTTTATGCGCTCTGGCGCACTTTGAGCAATCCGGCGCTTTTAAGTGAGCGCGAGCGGCCTCCTGCCATTTTTAGCCGCCGTTTTGATAAGCTGGTTTCTGTCGATATTCCTTTGCTGCCAGAAGAACGGGCCGGACAATCCGGGAAAGATAACCAGTTTACAGCCGATCAGGTTTTTCTGATGGCTGTTGCTCTGGTTATTATGGATTCAGGGCTTGGTCTGGGTGCTACTGGTTTCTTTATCTGCACGGCACGGGAAAGCCTTAAGCAGCGTTACCGTGCGATTATGGAAATGCCTATGTCTTGGCTTCCTGAAAAAGAAAGTTCTCTTGAAAAAGACAAGAGGGTTTATTTGCTTTTTCAAAACAAGGATATTCAAGAATTTTATCCTAAGTATGACTGGTCAAAGGTAAAGGGCTGGTCAGGTACAGGAAGGCCTCCACTAATTATCAACCCTGTTTATGTGCAGGGTTTGGATGATTTGAAAACATATTTAGATACTTGCTTGCAAAATGGCACCAACAATCACGTTTTAGTAATAGAACTCGCAAAAATGGCTTCTGTTCTCACCCATTATCTTGAGCATGCGCCAATCATGACAAGGGGACGTCATAAATGACGTTCTTTTGTCAAATAGAGCGACAAAATTGAGGGACAAATGAAGGCTCATACACTTGTTAATATGCCTTCTGTGATGGATGAAACCTGTATCCATTCAGAAAAACAGGCGGCAAAATTTCTTAGTTTATCGTGCAGGACACTGCAAAACATGCGTAGGGACGGAGGCGGCCCTGCCTTTGTGAAAATTTCAGAACGGAGGGTAGGCTATACGCTATCGGCTCTTCGTGAATGGGTAGCTTCTCGCTCTGTTCGCTCCACAGCAGACGCCACCACACGTTTTGGGGGTACGGCATGAAAACCGCTGTAATGCCTGTGGCCTTTGATTTTGAAGGCCATACAGTTCGCACCATTAATCGTGATGGCGTTGTTTTGTGGGTGCTGACTGACGTGTGCTCTGTTCTTGATATTCGTAATTCGCGCGATGCCGCCAACCGACTGGATGACGATGAAAGGGGGGTCGCTATTACCGACACCCTTGGCGGATCACAAGAAATGACTGTCATCAATGAGAGCGGCCTATATTCTCTCGTCCTGACCAGCCGGAAAGCAGCAGCCAAGCGGTTCAAAAAATGGGTCACGGCGGAGGTGCTTCCTGCCCTCCGGCGCACAGGCACATACAGCATTTGCACACAGCCTGATATTGGGCACGTGCTGAGCGTTGCAGAAGCTGCGATTGTTGTCAGCCAGCAAGCTGTTCAAACACTTGCACCCCAAGCGGTGGCATATCAGCAGCTTACCTGTATGGATGGTCTGCATACTCTTACAGATACGGCCAAATTATGCGGGAAACCTCGCAACCATTTTCTGTCCATGCTTGAAGCAATGGGCTGGATATATCGCCCTGGTGGCAAAGGTTGCTGGAGTGCCAAGGCCGATAAAATCAAAGCCGGTTATCTAACTCACAAATATTGTGACATTCGCGATGCTGACGGCCAGCTTAAAACACGGTCTCAAGTCGTTGTCACAGATCGAGGCGTGGCAAAGCTCAAGATCATTCTTGCTCGCCTTGAAAACACCATGCTGGCAGGAGATGCAGCATGATACCGCACGCCAAAATGCGCGAACTCGCCAAGCGTTATGAAGGCCGCACCGATCTGGTGCAGCTATGGGCTGTAGGTGAGAATTATAAATTGCATGAAATCACGGTTTTTCAGGAGTTGGTGGCAGCGGCGTTTTATGTTCATACCTCGCCAGATTGTCTTTATCCGGCAAACCGTGAAAGCGGTGTGGCTTCCCTGTGTGAAGCGGCAAGGGATTTTACCCCAGCTCCTACATCGGATGAGCTTGCTGGTTTTTTGTTAGAAGCAACGCCAATTTTCGATCTGCATACAGCATTTTGCGCTTTTGATGATCTGGCGTGCCATGCACCAGCAGCCATGAACCGTTGCCTACCCATAGCTACAGCATTGACCCGTTTCCGGCTTTATCTTGAAGCAGATGCCCATGCACGAAAAACCTTAAAATGGCTTGATACATTGCCTTGGTCGCGTTTGTTCGATCAGGCCATGCAGATGGATGATGCAGCCGTAGCTCTTCTGGGAGAACGTGCATTTTTTGGGGATGATTGCGAGATCATCGCTATCCCATGGGAAGACGTATCTCATGCGGCGGCATAGCGCAGCCGAATTGGCCCGGCTTCTGGCGGACCACATCACGCGCCTTGCACCTGAACTGCTGCCACATGGCAAAAAGGACGGTGCAGAATGGCGCGTTGGTAGCCTTGCTGGAGAACCGGGCCAGTCCCTTGCTGTGCGTCTAATTGGCGCACGGCGGGGGCTATGGTGCGATTTTTCAAGCGGTGAGCGTGGCGATGCCCTAGACCTTGTGGCCGCGTGTCTCTTTGCCGGGAATCGCAAGGATGCAATGGCGTGGGCTAGCTCATGGTTGGGGCTGACAGACAACAGCACACAAGCAGCGATACAGCGGCGGCAAATCTTGGAAAAAGTGAAAACTTCTGAACTCGATAAAGAGGCGCAGCAAAGGCGGGCCAAGGCACGGCGGCTTTGGCAAGAAACGCCTGCGGGTATTTTTTGCACGCCAGTTGAGTCATATCTGCAAGGCCGGGGCATAGACTTGCGCCCCTTGAACCGTGCTCCGGGTGCATTGCGCTTTGCGCCTGCGGTCTGGTGTGCGGAGGTGCAGAAGCCTTTGCCAGCCATGCTGGCCGCAATCTGCGGGCCTAATGGTAAAATGGTGGCAGTGCATCGCACTTGGTTACAGCAATCTCCCTCCGGCACATGGATTAAGGCTGATCTTCAAAACCCAAAGAAAGTGCTGGGTAGCTTTGCGGGTGGGTGTATCCGACTTTGGCGCGGTGCTTCTGGTACAGCTCTTGGCGTAGCGCCAGAGGGTGACATAGCTATTTTGGCGGAGGGCATAGAAACAGCCTTATCTACCGCCATTGCTTGTCCGGAATACCGTGTGCTGGCCAGTGTTAGCCTATCAAACATGGCTGCCGTAAGACTGCCTGACACCATCAAAGAAATTATCGTTGCAGCAGATAACGATGCCGGAAATCCGGCGGCGCGTAAGGCGCTGGCTGCTGCCCTTCATCAATTCACACAGCAGGGGCGCACAGTCCGCCTTGCCGTGCCAGAAATCGAGCATGGAGACTGGAACGATGTCCTCCGAAATGAACCATACACAGGCCACAACGGGCCGTGAAAGCGTGCGGGCGGCTATAGAGTCCGCCAAAGTTGTTAATCTTGATATCGGTAAAGGCAAAAAAAGCAGCCAGCGTAAGCCCTCCGGTAAACGGGTAGAATCGCCTTGCGGCCAGTTTTTTTGCGATGCGTTTGGTCTTTTCAAGAAAGCAGCGGATAGCAGCAAAACAGATATGAAGCTGTCAGGGCCTATTGAGGTTTTGGCAGAAACACGCGGGCCTGACGGTACGGGATGGGGTTTGTTGCTGGCGTGGCAGGATAGAGACAATCAACGCCATGAGCAGGCTTTTCCACGTGCCATGTTTGCGGGTGACTGTGCAGAATTACGCAGCCAACTTGCAGACGGAGGGTTAACACTTGCATCTGGCCCAGCCGCTAAAGCTGCTTTTGCTGCATTTCTATCAAGTATTTCCAGCACAGAACGGGCGCGGTCTGTGCCGCGTATTGGTTGGCATACCCTTAAAGGTGGCATGACCTACGTTCTGCCAGATGCCACATATGGCAACACATCAGAAAGGGTTGTGCTGCAAACAACAGACCCGGAAACAGACCTCTTTGGCGTTGCTGGCGCATTGGAAGAATGGAAGCAGCACATAGGGTTCCTATGTCGTGGCAATTCGCGGCTAGTCTTGGCGGCATCTGCTGCGTTTTCTGCACCTTTGCTTGGCTTGTTAGGTTTGGACGGCGGCGGTGTTTCGTTCTTCGGGGCATCGCGCACCGGTAAATCTACCAGCCTGCTGGTTGCTGCCAGCGTATGTGGTGGCACGCCAGAAGCTGGCGCTAGAGGATATGCGCGGTCTTGGCGTTCTACTTCTAACGGTCTGGAAAGTGTTGCTCTTGCAAGCTGTGATGCCCTGTTGCCGATGGATGAAATCGGGCAGCTAGACCCAAAAGAAATTGGTGATGTGGCCTACATGATTGCCAACGGACAAGGCAAAGTAAGAGCCAGCCGCACAGGTGCAGCGCGTGCCGTGGCGCGGTGGCGTGTCCTGTTCTTGTCCACAGGTGAAAAGACGCTGGATGATGTGAACAGGGAAGCAGGCCGGGCAACCAAAGCAGGCATGGAAGTGCGCTATTGTGACGTGCCAGCGGATGCCGGTTCCGGAATGGGGCTATTTGAAAACACCCACCATCTGGACAGTCCAGGGGAATTTGCAGATCACTTGGCAGATGCTTGCGGCAAATTTTACGGCACACCATTCCGCGCATTCCTCACACACTTAACGGAACGCATGACGCAGGAAGGCATACGCCCGTTACGTGAACGCCTGCTGGAACGTCTGGAAACAATAGCAAGCGGATATCTGGCAAACTGGCCACAATCCTCCGGACAGGTGCGTTCCGTTGCACGGCGCTTTGCCATGATCGCCATAGGCGGTGAGCTGGCAACCTCTTTCGGTCTGACAGGATGGGATACAGACACAGCAGAAGTGCTAGTAGGGATGTGCTTTGGCGATTGGTTGCGGGCACGCGGTACCTCCGGCCGGAGGGAAGATGAACAAGCCGTGCAGCAGCTACGGGATTTTATTGCACGTAATGGTTCTGCCCGCTTTGCTGATTGGGTAGATAAAAACCCGGAGGAACTGCCAGACACATGGGATGAAGGCAAGCCACCACCAGAGAGATACCGCATACAGAATCAAGCGGGTTGGCGGCGTTGGCTTAAAACACAGGATGGCCGCTGGGGGTGGTGCTACATGCTCACATCGTCCGGTATGCGTGAAGCTATGGCAGGGCTGAATATGAAAGATGCGACCAAGGTTCTGGTAGATCGGGGTGTGCTGATACCAGACACACAAGGCAAAACCTCACGCCCGGAACGGCCACCGGGACAAGCTGGCCAGATTCGCCTTTATGTGGTGGCCGGTAATATTCTGGCTCTGTCTGCTGGCAATGAATGAACATGAGCCGGAGGGTATGCGCTCTCCGGCTCATTCGGGCTGGGTTCACCCTCCTATAGCCTTTTTTCTCTCGGTATGTGTTTCATGCATGGCTTTTGGGTGTTCCAATAGGGCAAGGTCTATTGGAACACATTTAGGAACACTCTCACATGAAAATCGGATACGCTCGCACCAGCACCACAGATCAGGTGGCCGGATTAGAAGCGCAGGCCCGTGACCTGTTAGCCAATGGGTGTGAGCGTATCTTTCGTGAGCAAATAAGCAGTAGCAGCACAGACCGGCCAGAATTAAGCGCGGCGCTCGATCACTTGCGGGCTGGTGATGTGCTTGTAGTGACCAAGCCAGACAGGCTGGCACGTTCTACGGCTGACCTATTGAGGTTGGTAGATGAGATCAAAGCCAAAGGTTGCGGCCTGATTGTGCTTTCTATGAACGGCATGACATTGGACACTACCAGCCCTACTAGCAAGATGATGCTCACCATGTTGGCTGCTGTGGCCGAATTTGAGCGGGACATTATGAAAGAGCGCCAACGTGAGGGCATTGCTAAAGCTAAAGCCGATGGACGCTATAAGGGGCGCAAGCCAACAGCTCGTAATCAGGCAGAGCAGGTGCAGGGTCTTGCGGCTAGTGGTATCAGCGCCACAGAGATAGCCAAGCGGTTAGGCATAGGCCGCACCTCCGTTTATCGCTGCCTTGCGGATGCGGTGGCATCGTAAGTGTGGCTGTGCCGTGGTGTGCGCGGGCAGCGCGCGGGTTTCTTTTCCGATTTTTGAGCATTTTTAGCCCAAAACGGCTCTAGCTATGCGCTCGCAACATAACAAAAACAGCCTATTTTGAGGGTGTCCAAAACAAGAACACCACGAAGAATATTCGTAGTATTGCGTGCATATTGGCAGAAAACCGCTAATGTTTTCTTGATGTTTGGTACACCTGTTACACCGTTTTTTAAAAGGTGTAACAGCAAGGTGTATCAGTTTTATTGTTATAAATCATATGCTTAACTTACTTGTTACACCTGTTACACCGCATTTTGGTAAGGGGTGGAGTAAGAGGCAGGTGTAGCAGATCCAGATGCATGCGAAAAACGCATACCTTCGGCAGCTGCCTGATAGGGGGGTAGATAAATCTTTGCAGCCTAATAGGTGGCATAACCGCACCAGTCTCACGCGCAGATTTTCAATACATTTTTTGAAAAAAATCAAAGAAATCAAAGAAAGAGCGGGCAATATGAGAAAAAACGGCCCCAAATGCACAAAAAACGGCGGAAAACTGCGAAAAACGCCAATAAGGGGTGGGGGGTCAAAAATCTCTAGCGCCCATGAGTGCCTGAACCGCGCCATAGGCACATTTTTGCATCCGCGAAATTGCAGCAAAAAGATACCATGTGGAGAGTGCGGGCATGGTTTTGAGAGCTGAGAAAAGTCAGCAGCGGGAAAAAGCCCCCTGCCATGCCAGCACAAAGCAACGGATGCTGGTCACTCCGCAAACACTCCGGAAGGCAAAAGATCTCTACCAGTCTGAAGCGCTAATTTTGAATTTCTTGAGGAAAATTCTGGCGCACCCGAAAGGACTCGAACCTCTAACCCCCAGATTCGTAGTCTGGTGCTCTATCCAGTTGAGCTACGGGTGCGCCGTGAGCGGGTATTTAGCCGAGGGCGGTGAGGTCGGCAACCCCTAAAATGTAAAAAAGTGAAATTTTTTTGTCAGTCATTCCCAAGAAAGTTTTTCCAGCTTCGGTCTGCCGGGCGGTGGAGCGTAACATGTGCCCGACATTCTGGTGTTCCGTATGTGCCTTCAAACGTCTCGCCAGCCGGATGGGCTTCAAACACCATGGGAAGCGGCTGGTTTTTGGCATCTTTTAGAATAAGCTGGGCATGATAGTGCTGTTTGTTCTTATCAGGCGTGCCTCGCAGGATAAGCGTGCCCATTTCTGGCACAAAAATCATGCGTTTAGGTTCAATCTGCATAAGTGATGTGCCGTTAACGGGGCAGTTTTCGCCTTGATCCTGCACCAGTGTGCCAATCCATTCCCCATATGGGTCATCTGCGGCAGAGGCAGGTTGTTTGGCTGCTTGTGCCGATGTGCAAAAAAAGCCAATGCCAGCCAAAGCCAGTGCGCCATATTTCATCCAACAGGAAAAACGTGTGTGCTTCATGCAAAAACTCCTGATTTCGTTGGCAATCTGTACCTTGTGTATGGCACAGGCAAGGCAGGTATCAGGCAGGATAGGTGCGCACCTTTCTGGTTTTTAGGGTGACGCCATGACAGCATGGCTTTATATCCGCCTGTAAGAGAGCCCGTGTAGCCCTATGTGTGGTTACACATCCTTAGGAAAAGCCAGTTCTGGCACTGAAATCAGAAAGACCTGCAGTTCATGTCTGTTGATGCCACCCCGCCTGTTTCGCCTTCCAAGCTGGATGAATCCTTGCACCATGACCGTATTCTGATTCTGGATTTCGGAAGTCAGGTTACGCAGCTTATTGCCCGCCGCGTGCGCGAAAGTGGTGTGTATTGTGAAATCTGGCCGTTTACGGCAGATGCCGAACGGATTCGTCAGTTTTCACCCCGTGGTATTATTCTTTCTGGTGGTCCTGCCAGTGTGAACAATCCGGATGCTCCGCGCGTGCCAGATGTGGTGTTTGAAATGGCCGTGCCTGTAATGGGTATTTGCTATGGCCAGCAGGCTATGTGCAAACGGCTTGGCGGACAGGTTGAAAGCGGAGACCACCGTGAATTCGGTCGTGCCTTTGTTGATATTGTAGAAGATTGTGCGCTTTTCCGTGGTGCATGGGCACGCGGTGGGCGTGAGCAGGTGTGGATGAGCCACGGTGACCGTGTCGTGGAACTTCCCCCCGGTTTCCGCACAGTTGCTGTAAGCGAAGGTGCACCGTTTGCAGTTATCGCAGATGAAGGACGCCGCTTATATGGTGTGCAGTTCCACCCGGAAGTGGTGCACACACCGCATGGCGCAGCATTGCTTAAGAACTTCACCCATAACGTAGCGGGCTGTTCCGGTACGTGGACGATGGCAGGTTTCCGTGAAATGGAAATTGCCCGGATTCGTGAGCAAGTGGGTGATGGCAAGGTTATCTGTGGTCTTTCTGGCGGCGTGGATTCTTCCGTGGCTGCAGTACTGATCCATGAAGCCATTGGCGATCAGTTGACTTGTATTTTTGTTGATCACGGTATGCTGCGTGCTGGGGAAGCGGATGATGTTATCAAGACATTCCGCGGCCAGTTCAACATTCAGCTTGTGCACCGTGATGCCTCAGACATCTTCCTGAAAGCGCTGGAGGGTGTCACAGATCCAGAAATCAAGCGGAAAACCATCGGCCGCCTGTTTGTGGAAGTGTTTGAAGAAGAAGCAACCAAGCTGGGTGGTGCGCAGTTCCTTGCTCAGGGCACGCTTTATCCGGATGTGATTGAAAGCGTCAGCTTTACGGGTGGTCCTTCTGTTACCATTAAGTCGCACCATAACGTGGGTGGCTTGCCAGACCGTATGAACATGAAGCTGGTTGAACCGCTGCGTGAACTGTTCAAGGATGAAGTGCGCGATCTGGGGCGTGAACTGGATATTCCTGAAATTATTGTTGGGCGTCATCCGTTTCCGGGGCCGGGTCTAGCTATTCGTATTCCAGGCAACATCACGCGGGAAAAACTGGATCTGCTGCGTAAGGTCGATTCCGTGTTTCTGGAAGAAATTCGTGCTGCCGGGTTGTATGATGCCATTTGGCAGGCTTTTGCTGTGTTGTTGCCTGTGCGCACTGTTGGTGTGATGGGCGATGGTCGCACGTATGATCAAGCCTGCGCCCTGCGTGCCGTAACCAGCACAGATGGCATGACAGCAGATGTTTATCCGTTTGACATGGGCTTCCTCACCCGTGTTGCTGGACGCATTGTAAACGAAGTGCGCGGGATCAACCGCGTTACGTATGATATCACATCCAAGCCGCCAGGCACGATTGAGTGGGAATAAGTTTCCCATCGTAAAAAAGGCCGGGTGGCTGTAAAGCCCCCGGCCTTTTTTATTGGTTTCTTGCCAAATATCTTACTTGTTCAACCAAGGTGCGATTGGCAAATTTTTTGCCCGCAAAAATTCAGGGTTGAACAGTTTGGATTCATAACGGGCACCACCATCGCAAAGAATGGTGACAATCCGATGCCCCGGGCCAAGTTTGCGTGCGGTGCGGATTGCAGAAGCCACGTTAATGCCAGAAGATCCACCAACGGAAAGGCCTTCTTCACCTAGCAGGCTATAAATAATGTCCAGGGCTTCCGGGTCTGGAATCCGCTCGGCATCATCAATAGGTGCGCCTTCCAGATTGCCCGTTACACGGGACTGGCCAATGCCTTCTGTAATGGAAGAACCAGAAACAGATAGGTCATTGCTTTTCACCCAGCCATACAGGCCAGAACCTTCTGGGTCTGCCAGCACAATACGGGGGGCAGCTACGCCATCGCGTTTGGCTGCATCGTGCAGGCCCAAGGCTACGCCAGCCAGCGTGCCGCCTGTGCCGCAAGCGCAGGTAAAGGCATCTACCTTGCCGCCCATCTGCTGCCAGATTTCTGGTGCGGTGGTGGCGCGGTGGCCTTCACGGTTGGCAATGTTGTCAAACTGGTTGGCCCACACCCATCCGTTTTCTTCGGAAAGACGGCGTGAAACGTGTACATAATTGCCCGGATCACGGTAAGGTTTGGCAGGTACAAGGCGAAGGTCTGCCCCAATCATGCGTAGGAAGCCGATTTTTTCCTGACTCTGAGTTTCGGGCATGACAATAACGCATTTATACCCGCGCGCATTGGCAACCAGTGTGAGGCCGATGCCTGTGTTGCCTGCCGTACCTTCAACAATGGTGCCTCCGGGTTTTAGCACGCCACGGCGTTCTGCATCTTCAATAATAGCCAGCGCTGCACGATCCTTGACGGAACCGCCCGGATTCATGAATTCGGCCTTGCCGTAAATATCACACCCCGTGGCTTCAGACGCTTTGCGCAGGCGTACCAGTGGGGTTCCGCCCACAGCACCCGGCATGTCGGCAGAAAGTGTGGTCCAGCCGGGATGAGGGGTGGAAATGGCATTTTCAGTCATTTGGTTACACCTTATGCTGTCACGTTATAATGCGTTGATCAGACTATCATGCCCCACCTGAAAATTCTGCCCCAAGGGCAAACAGATGGAACATGGCAGCTTGTGCAGTTTTTTTTATTGGCCAGCTGTTGGTTCCTGTTCAGCATCGTACAGCACTTCCAGCACCGCCGCCCACGGATAGCGTGAATCATAGCTCTGACCATCGGGGGAGGTGAGGCGCCCTTGGGTGTCTGTTGGTACATGTGTCAGGGCCACGGCATCATCAATATTGCCGCCGATAATGCTGATCTGCCGACCAAAAGGCTGCCCATTCTGGCCAACTGCTACAACAAAGCCGCAATGGGCAGGAAACCCGTAAGATGTTGGTAGGCTGGAAAATCGGATAGTGTCTTTGCTACGGCCCCGTGCAACGCAGATCAGATCACCGGGTTTTGGGGTGTAATTTGCAGGGTCTTGCGCCCGCAAAATGGGAGATTGCCCAGAAGCTGCTGCGTTGATGTAAGTAGAATGATTGGGAGAATAGGGGAAACGGCTGTTGGCCCCGGCTACGCGCATAACGTAGGAAATAAAAGCAGCGGACCACGCATAAGATCCATCATGCACAAAGTCGGTTAGTCGGCCGTTGGCATCGTGTTTACCGGTCCATGATGTTTCGGTCATGTCCGGATCCATACCAATCCACCAGTATTCTCCTACGCGTTCCCATAGGCCGGGGGCGCGTTCTGGCTTAACAGAGGCCACTTGTGGTTCTGGGCGCTGTTCCGGGTCATCATCATTCACCGGGCTTCCAAACAGGCGCCATTCACGCATGGCAATTCCAACAACATCCTGCCGGTTAAAGGGCTCAAAATTGCGGGTGGCAAAATCCGGCACATGGCCACCATAGCCGTAGCCACCACTGGCTGTGTTCCAAGCGTTGGTGCTGGAAGCAGCGCTTGGGGTGGGGCGTGCACCTGGCTGTGGTTGCTGAGTGGCACATGCTGCCAGACACAAAGGGGCCAGCAGGGCAACGGTAAGCTTGCGTGACAATCTCGTCTCCATACCAGAACAACTCTCCGGCAGATCCGGAGCGCGAGACAACCATTGGTCGGAAGTCTGAATGATATAGCAATAAGCGCCTGTTGTTCTGGGTGGAAGAGGGTTTGTGTTTTTGTGCGGCGTCTGTTTCTTTTTTGCGCCTGTGTTATCAGGCGTCAGGCACGGTTACATCTGCCATGCGGGCATTGACGCACTGGATGGCGTCTGCCGGTTTAAGTGCCACCACCAAACCTCTGCCGCCGCCATTAATATAAAGTGTATCCAGTTTGAGAACACTTTCGTCCAATACAACCGGTACTTGCGTGCGTGCGCCAAAGGGGCTGATGCCCCCCACCTTAAACCCAGTTAGGGCTTCGGCTTTTTCTGCACCCAGCATCCGCGCGTTGCGTCCCCCAAACAGGGTGGCTACTTTTTTCAGGTCCATTTTTTTATGAACAGGAATGGCCACGCAAACAATCTGCTTTTTATCAATTTCAACCATTAGGGTTTTAAAAACCTTGTTTTGGTCGATACCAATACCAGCAGCGGCATGTAGGCCAATTTTTCCGGGGTCTGATACATAATCATAATCATGCAGGGTAAAGGCAACGCCATGAGCAGTCAGAAACTGCGTTGTTGGTGTTTCAATGGTTTCTGACATGGTAGCCCTTTCTGGAAAATCCATGAAGCATTGTGCCTTTTGCAAGGCATGCACATGGTTCCGCTTATTCAATAGTTACTCTTAGCGTCAAGTCATGGAGGCTGCATACCGCCATGCAACATAGCGGTATGCAGAATGGTCTTTACGTATGGTTGGGGAACAGGCCGAGGAGACCGCTTTCTGTAGCAGGGCAGCAGCCTTTTTCTGTAATCAGCCCAGTTACAAGTCTGGAGGGGGTGACATCAAAGGCGGGGTTAGCTGCAGGGCTATGATCTGGAGTGATTTGCACGGAACCTATTTTTCCGTCTGTCATACGCCCCTGCACGTGCGTAACTTCGGATGCTGCACGTTCTTCAATAGGAATATCACGGATACCATCGGCAATACGCCAATCTATGGTTGTAGAAGGTAATGCAACCCAGAATGGTATTTTATTGTCCTGCGCGGCTAGAGCTTTCAGATAAGTGCCTATTTTGTTCGCAACATCTCCATTGCGTGTTACGCGGTCTGTTCCAACAATAACAATATCAACTTGGCCATGCTGCATCATATGGCCTCCTGCATTATCTGTAATAACAGTATGCGGAACACCGTGGCTGCCGAGTTCCCATGCAGTAAGGGCAGCGCCCTGGTTGCGTGGGCGTGTTTCATCTACCCACACATGCACGTTCAGGCCCAGATCATGCGCCATGTAAATAGGGGCCAAGGCTGTGCCCCAATCCACTGTGGCAATCCATCCAGCATTGCAGTGGGTTAAAATGTTCAGGCGCTGGCCTTTTTCTTTTTTGGCGGCAAGATCCTGCAAAAGTTTAAGGCCATGCTTGCCAATAGCTTCATTTTGGGCCGCATCTTCATTGCAAATACGCAGGGCTTCTGCATAAGCAGCGGAAACCCGGTTTTCTGGTGGGATAGGCCGGAGAGTATTTAGCATTCTTTCAAGCGCCCAACGCAAATTTATGGCGGTAGGGCGTGTTGCTGCAAGCATGGTTGCGTTTTGTTCAAGACTGGTATCGCTGCTGTCTGTGCGTAATGCCAATGCTAGGCCATATGCGGCAACAGCACCAATAAGCGGAGCACCACGTACCTGCATACTGGTAATGGCATGGGCTACATCCTGAACAGTTGTAAGCCGCAGGATATCCAGTGAAAAGGGAAGGCGTGTCTGATCGAAAATATGAATAGACCACAGGTCTTTTTCATCAACCCATACACTGCGGAAAGAGGTGCCATTGATTTTCATGAAGCATGTTCCGTGAGAAGGAGAGGTCTGCGTTTAGGATATAAGGATGATTACCTGTTTTGGGCAACAGGGTACAAGCACATGAAATTTTTGAGAACGTATTTAGAACATCTTTAAGGTAAATAGATCAGAAGAATGAAATATATCTTTAAATCTGAAAGTATTTTTTTGCATTTTCTATAGCATTTGTTATGTAGAATGAAAATCTAAGGCTATACCTGTTCTTGTAGGTATGTGCTTCAGTTAGAGAAGTTTTGAAGTTTAAAAATTTTGTTTGTATATCTCCTTATTTTTAAAGGAGGTTGAGAGGGAGTTAAAATGAGTGAGACAAGAACCCGCCGAAAACCTGCTGCGGGTAAAACGGTTTCTAAGCGTAAGGTTGCCGCTGCGACCCCCAAAAAGCGCACATCTCGCGCAAAAGTTGTCGAAGTAGAAGAACTTTTTGATTTTGAAGCAGAGCCAGAAGCTCCTAAGCCACGCCGTTCTTATGTGCGTAAAGCTGCTGCCCGTAAGCCTGCTGAAGAAAAAACAGTAGCGCCTAAAACAACGGCACGTAAAAAAACAGTAGCAGCTAAGGCCGAGAGCAAGGTTGCCCCCAAGCCAACGCGGCGCACTAAAGCCAAAGCGGAAGACGTTGTGGAAAAGCCAGTGCGTGCAACCAAAGCAACACGTGCTGCTAAAGCTCCGGTCACTGCATCAACGCGTAAAACTGCAAAGTCAGCTACTAAGGTTGAGGCAGCCAAACCTGTGCGTGCTACACGTACCCCAAAAGCAACAGCAGCCAGCAAGGTTGCAAAACCAGCAGTTCCAGCAACCCGTAAGCGGACTGTGCGTGTTGTAGAACCCGCAGCTAAAAAGAAGCTTTCTGCCGTGGAAAAGCTGCGTATTGTGCAGGAAGAACGTCGCCGTAAACGGTATGAACGTTTGGCAGCAGCAGAGGCTGAAAAAACTTCGGCAAAGGCACCCGCAACACGGAAGACAAAGGCTAAAACAACCCGTCGCACCCGGGCATCCTAAATATAACGGTATTTTATCTGGTTTAGAGATTTATCAGTAAAATAATGTTGTTTTAAAAAGAGCCCATTCCGGTAAAAACGGGGTGGGCTTTTTTTAATTAAATATTCTGGATCTATCTGTGAATATATGCAGATGGCATGCGAAAATAGAGTTCCCTTTTTAGCTAATCGTACGATTAAAGTTGCCGCTTAGCAGATAGCAGTTGCTTGCAAATTCTGCCGTATGGTCAAGATCAGGTTCAAGTGCATCTTCTACCATAACACGGCGCAACCGTAGGATAACGGCTTTTTCGGAAGCATTGCCGTGTAGATATTCCGATATCTTTGCCAACCACGCACTAATGCCGTTCTGCTCTGTTAGCATAAGAGGGTGCCGCTTATTTAGGGGAAGCCCGTTTTGTAACAACAGAGATGCTACGGGGGCATCAGTAATATGATACAGAAAATTGCCTGCTTCCTTGGCGTGCGTGGCTGCCAAGGAAGGTATGCGTGTCAGACGGATCTCATCTGGCAAAAAATGTGTGCGTAAGGGTGGAAGAAGCGGAAGTGAGAATAAGTCCGTTTGCGTTTCTTTCGCGTCGGTTCGGTGCTTCTGTTGAACATGATGTGGTTTTGAGTTGGTTGTACGTTGTCTTTCTTTCGCAAAAGGCAGAGGCAGCCCCGGTAATGTATTCTGTAATGACAACAGGTGATGATTACCCATTATGCACCTTGATGAGGGATCTCTTTTGTGGGCCGTTTTGATGCACACTCTGCACATAGCCCTTCCACTTCAACCGAGGTGCTCTGAATTACAAAGTCTTCGTTTTTACAAATGTGTTTCAGGGTTTCCAGAACAGTTGTATCCGCTATTTCTGTTACGGCTTTGCAGTTGCGGCAGATGAGAAACTGGGCCGTATGTAAGCAGGCTTCCGAGTGCTCATGCGTATGAGAACAATGGCGCAGATTGGTGCAGGGAATAAAAGCAGACAAGCGTTCAATACGATGGATCAGGCCGTGTTCAAGTAGAAAATCGAGTGCCCGATATACTGTAGGAGGGGCGGGGCGCCGTTCTGCTGTTTTTAGTTCTTCCAGCAGATCATATGCCCCAACTGGACGCGCATGCATAAGAATAAGCCCGAGCACATCACGGCGCTGGGCCGTCATTCGCGCACCTTGTTGGGTGCATAGAGCAGTAGCTTTATCGAGTTGATGCTCAATATGCGCAGGAAAGGCATGAGCTGAGGTTGCTGTGGAAGAAGACGTAGGGTGGGGCATGTTCATCATCCGTTCTCTGTATTTCTTAGCGTAACTGATCTGAGAGGTGAAGACCAAATTTGCGCGGGTGAGGAGGTGACGTGCAGCTGATAAAATGTAATAATATTACATTGCATTCAAGCATGGTAGGATAACGCGTATGGAATTGATGAAAACAAAAGGCACTTCACGCCGGATGTTGTTGGGCATGGTGACTGTGCTTGGTTTTGCAACCATGGGCACAGCAGGTAGTGCGACCGCGCGCCCTTTGTCTGTTGTGGCGGCAGAAAATACATGGGGGGACTTGGCTGCGCAGATTGCTGAGCCAGACATGCACGTGACATCTATACTTGTATCACCTGCTGTTGATCCGCATTTATATGCTCCTACACCGGATGATGCGCGGCGTGTGGCGGATGCTACGTTGGTTGTAGCCAATGGTGCGGGATACGATGCATGGATGGATCACTTGGTGCAGGCTTCTGCTTTACCGCAGGCGCGGTATGTGCGTGCAGATACATGGTCTGGGTGGCACGAGGGCGGGAATGCCCATTTATGGTATGATTTGAACGCTGTGGCAGATTTTGCTCAAAGATTTGGAAAAGCGTGCGAGCAAGCAGATCCAGCACACGCAAAAGCATATGCTGAGCGGGCTCGGAAGTTGGGGGCTGATATTGCCAGCGTACAGGCCCAGGCCGCAGCATTACGCCCGCATGTGCAAGGTATGGCTGTGGCCGCAACAGAACCTCTATTTACCCCGCTGGCCAGTTACCTTGGTTTGGACATGAAGGAAAATGCCTTTCAGATTGCAATCATGAATGATGTTGAACCTCCACCTGTTGCTGTTGCTGCATTTGAGCAAGATCTTGCTCAAAAAAAACTACGGCTACTTGCCTATAATGTGCAGGTGGAAGAGCCAGCCAGCAAACGTTTGATAGATCTGGCCCATAAAGCAGATGTGCCTATTCTGCCGCTAGCGGAAATTATGCCGCAGGATACGCATTGGCAAATATGGATCAGTTCAACTCTTACGCAAGTTGCGCATTTGCTTGGTGTTGCGCCGTAATGTCATCTTCTGCTGTGCAAGTGGCTGGCGTAACTCTGTTACGCCAGAAAAAAACAGTGCTGGATAATATCAGTTTTACAATTCCTACAGGCAGTTTTGTAGCTGTTTTGGGTGGAAATGGGGCTGGAAAGACAACCCTGTTTAGAACTCTTCTGGGGTTGGAAAAACTTTCGGCTGGCCAAATATGGATAGAAGGCCAGCCGGTGCAAAAGGGCCGTATGCCTATAGGGTATATGCCGCAGGTGCGCGCTATGGTGGCTGCACAACTTAGCGGCTGGAGCACAGTTGCCGCAGCGCAGCAGGGCTGGAAATGGGGCCTGCCATTTTACGGCAAACAGGCTAGAGCGGATATTGATGCAGCTTTGGCCGCAGTAGATGCGCAGGATCTGGCGCGGCGACCGGTAGGCTCCCTTTCCGGGGGAGAAAGGCAGCGGCTCATGTTGGCGCAGGCATTGCTGGATAATCCACATATCTTGTTGCTTGATGAGCCTTTGGCCAGCCTAGATCCTGCTCGTATGCGTGAAACAGCAGAACGTATTCATACACTGGCACGAGACAGGAATATAACGGTGCTCATGTCTACCCATGATATCAACCCTCTTATGGGGTTGATGGATCATGTTCTTTACATGGCGCATGGCAAGGCAGTGCTGGGGCGCGTGGAAGATGTGATGACAACCCAAACACTCAGTGCACTTTACGGCGCACCGGTTGAGGTGATTAAGGCGGGAAACAGATTATTTGTTGTGGCAGAAGGTGGTGGGGCATCACTTCAGTCCTGTATGTGCGTGGGGCATAGTGCTTGATGCTTGAGTATGAATTTATGCGCACCGCTTTTCTGGCGGCGTTTTTGGCGGCGCTGGTGTGTGGGCCTGTGGGGTGGTTTCTTGTCTTGCGTGGGCAAAGCTTTGCCAGTCATGCGCTTTCGCACGTAGGATTTGCCGGAGCCGCTGCAGCCCTTCTGTTAGGTCAGCCCGCTTTGCTTGGACTTGGGCTTGGTGCTGTTGGTGGCGGTGTTGCCATAGGGTTGGCGGGAGATAGGCTGGTAGGCCGAGACGTAACAATCGGACTAGTGCTTTCTGTCGCCATGGGTTTTGGGGCGCTGTGCCTGCATTTTCTAACCCATTCTGCCAGTTCAGCCACAGCATTGCTTTTTGGTGATATTCTGGGTATCGGGTCTTCTATGTTAGGCTGGCTGGGTGTTCTTTCCGTAGCTTGTTTGATAGCGCTGGCATTTGTGGCAAGGCCGCTTCTTTTTGCATCGCTTCAGCCAGAGCAGGCAGAGGCGCGGGGTGTGAATATGCGCCTGCTTGATATTCTTTTTCTCATGATTGTTGCTGTAGCTACAGCGCAATGTGCCCAGATCACAGGTGTTTTGCTGGTATTTACGCTTATGATTGCGCCTGCTGCAGCAAGTTTGCGTATGGGTTTTTCACCCTTATTGGGAATGGGCATTGCAACGTTACTTGCGTTGCTGGAAGCTTGGTTGGGTTTGGTGTTGGCTTGGTACACCAATTGCCCTACAGCATTTTGGATTGCAGCGTTAGGTGGCGGTGTATTTATAACCGCCAGTCTGTTTTGCCGCTTGCGGGGCGGCTAAAAAATCTGGCTAGCCCTTGTTACTGCGGCAAGGACCAATCCAGCCAAGACCATAAAGCTACGACTGCTAGCAGCACAACATGCATGATAATCAGGGCTTTGACAGTAATAAACGGGATATAATCATCATCCCCTTTTACTGGATAATCATCATGATAATCCTGTGACATGTTTCAACACCTTGATTGTATGCCTAAAGCCCTTAGGGCTTTAGGGCTGGAGTATGGGGCAGAGCGTGATACATTCTATTAAAATAAACAAGCCCATGTGCGGTTGCATGGGTGCGTAACGCTTGCACAATACCAAACATTACGCTGTGTGTGCCAACTTCTACAATCTGGCTGATCTTGCAGTCAAACGAGGCCACAGCTTCTTCCAGTACAGGTGCGCCTGTTGCCAAGGCGCTCCAATGCCCAGTGGCAAATCGCTCCTGCATGGAGTTGGGGCTGGCAAAAAGGTTAGAGAGATGCTGCTGGGTAGATGCCAGCACGTTTACGCATAATGCGCTACCTTCATGAAAAGCCTGTCTGGCACGGCTTCCACGGTTCAGGCAGACCAAGAGCGTAGGTGGGGTATCTGTTACGGAACACACTGCGGAGGCTGTAAAACCAACGGGGTTTTCTAGCGTTCCTGTTGTAACAATGTTCACAGCTGCGCCAAGTCGGGCCATGGCATCGCGGTAGGCGCTGGTCTCCGGAGCCAACATCTGCTCTCCTTAAATCAATCAAAGATGGTTCGTACGTGTTTGTGCACGAAATAAAGAGGAAAGCAATGACAGAGCAAATTCTTTCCGCCGTATCTGGCGTAACAATGCAGCAGGAAGGGCATCTGGGACGTATTATTTTAGACCGTCCCAAACGGTTGAATGCCGTTGATATCAGTATAGCCAACGGCGTAAAAGCCGCTTTGGAAATGTGGCGGCATGATCCTTCCGTCCATACCATTCTTCTGGAAAGCAGCAGCCCGCGTGCCTTTTGTGCGGGGGGAGACCTACGCGCCATTTATGATCGTCTGAAAGCCCAAGGGGCATTGGCGGCATATGAACTGATGAAGCGCGTATATGATGTGATGCTGTTGTTGGCAGATTACAAAAAACCCATTGTTTCCTTTTTAGATGGCGTAGCTATGGGGGGTGGTATCGGCTTGGGTGGCCATGTGCGGTATCGGGTGGTTACGGAAGCATCTGTGTTGGCTATGCCGGAAACGGCTATTGGTTTGGCTCCCGATGCAGGAGGAAGCTGGTTATTAGCACGTGCGCCTGGTTTTTCTGGTTTACGGCGTGCCGTTACCGGTGGGCGCCTGAACGGAGCAGAGGCCATAGCCATGGGGTTTGCAGATGTTCTGGTTTCATCGGCTTCTCTTATAGATTTAAGAGAAACATTGAGCGTTGAAAGTGCAGAGCATGTATTCAGCCGCTTTCATTCCCAGCCTGAAAGTCTGGACGTGCAAAATTTGGATTCCTGTTATGATGCGCCAGATATCTTGCAGGTTATTGAAAAATTGAAAGCGGACGGATCAGAAGAGGCGCAAGAGGATCTTGAAGCTTTATCACGTGCTTGTCCGTTTTCTGTGCAGGTAGCATGGTATGGATGGCACCAGGCACGTGCTGCTTCCTCGTTACATGCAGCTTTTGTGCTGGAGGAAAATATGGTGCGCCATATGGTGGCCCGGCCAGATTTTGTAGAGGGAATTCGGGCACGTTTGATTGATAAAGATAACCAGCCTGTGTGGATGCCGCCAACTTTGGCGGAAGTGAATAAGCAGGAAGCTCAAAATTGTTTTGAGAAGTAATGCAAACATGTCGCCCCGGAGCATTTTGTGCTGCGGGGCATAATGTTTTTGGGGTGTTTAGGCGGCTGCAGTTCGGAAAGCTATGGAAGCCGGTGCAGGTTTGCCAATCGGCAGTACTGCATATCCAAAGGCTTCCTCCAGAATTTCAGCAGCAGCGAGATAGATGGCGGAAAAACCGCAGAACAATCCTTCATACCCAGCAAACTGTGTAACAACTGGCATAGCCAGCATATCACCCGCGGCAAGGAGAGCGAATAGAACTGTCAGGCTTAGAAAAATAATCTGATGCGCCCGTGAGGCACGCAGCGTGGCAATAAACATGATAAATGTGAACAATCCCCACGCGAGTAGGTAGCTTCCTACAAGGTTAGGGCTACTGGCATCCACAATGCCAGTATGAGGTAGGCCAATAAGTGCCACGAACGAAAGCCAGAAAGCACCGTAGGCGCTAAAAGCTGTCATGCCAAAGGTATTGCCATTGCCATATTCCAGCATTCCCGCCAGAATTTGGGCAACACCCCCAAATGTTAGCCCCATGGCCAGAATGGCAGAACCCATAGGTACCAGATCTGCATTATGTAAATTGAGAAGAACGGTTGTTAACCCAAAGCCCATTAAGCCTAATGGGGCTGGGTTGGCTCTTCGGTATGTCACCGGAGGCGAGGTGTCGGAATATGCCATGCCAGATACTTCTTGTTATGAGTGATGACTTAAGCATTAAGTAAATGGCAGAGCAGAAGTTCTCTATAAAAAGAAAATTTAGATAAAATTAAATTCATCATCATGACTTTTATTTTAGGAAACTTTTTTCTTTATTTCATCCCACAGAAGTAGACTCCATAAGTGTAGAAACAGAGGCATTTGCCCCAACCTCATCTACAGAGCGATGGATGGGGCCGTATTTGCCATAAAACCCGGGAATGGCGCGGATAATGCCCGCTGCTTGCACGAGGCAGGAGATGGTTCTATCCCGCATAAGGGAGGCGCCATTCTGATCTGTGGCGGTGGTATGGAGAATTGCAGCAGCCTGCTCCAGAGCATCTGCCGTAGCCAGTGGGGTATGCCGCAATAGGGCAAAGGCTTTTAATGCATTTTCAAGAGTAGCGTGAGCTTGCGCATCAAGTTTGGTATGTTCTGCATTCCAGCGCAGGCGTAAAATTAGCCGACCTAGAGAAAGTGTTGCAAAGGCTGCATCTGTATAGCCCTGTCGGTCTATTCCGGAAGGAATAAAGGAAAGACGCATCATCAGCCGCGTGATTTTTTGAAGTTGGAGACCTTCCCATGCAATCCATTGCACGGGCTTGTTACTGTGGGAAAGAGCAAGTTGTTGCAGGCTGCGTGTAAGGGAAGAAACCAGCCGCGCAGCATCCAACCGATGGTCTGGCGGCAGAATAACCCGGAAAACCAGCACCAGAAGTATGCAGGCTGCTACCATGGTTATCCAGTTATTGGTGAGTGCGAGATCATTATAAATAATAGGGTTGTTAATAGAGAGCAGCATGGTGAAAAACACTGCATATCCAAATGCACCAATGCTGTAGCGCGGGTGAAATTGCAGCCATACACCAGGTAGTAGAAACAGGCAGAGAGTTAGCCATAAAAGCGGGTAGCCATCTATACGAGGCAGAAACAGGGAATGGCATAAAAAACCCATAGGCACAGCCAACATGGTGCCTGTTGCCATCATGGGGCTTGCTTTACCGGCGGAGGGAGCTGTTGAAAGCAGGCTTGATGCGGCAACTACATACAAAATCAGCATAGGGCCTGCGCTCCAGTGGAACACATACCACAGCATGCCAGCCAGAAGTGCAATGAACATGCCGCGCACACCATTGCGCAAGGCTACAGGCCATTCCAGATATTGGCGTGTGTGGAAAGATTCACGATCGCGGCGCAGGCTTGTAAGATCGTATAGGGCAAGATCTATCTGTACCAAAATATCACGCGTATTATCCAATGTGGCCAGCAAACTGGGTGCCGGATTGTTGCGTGAAAGTTGTTCCAGATTTTTCAGGCATTCATGCAGGCAGGCAGAAACCGGGGCGGGGTTTTCCAGCCAGCCGGGTTGTTCTGTAAGGTGCAGAATCTGCTCTAATGTTTCGGCAACATACTGATGCACAGGGCGTGATTGCGCATCTACCAAAGAGAGATTGAGCCAATAAGGATGATAGCTGACAATAAGCCCGGTTAAACGGTTAAGTGCCAAGCGCAGGTTGGAAATACGGGCCTGCATGTCGGGGTCATCTGCTGCGGCAAATTCTATGGCTGGTGTTAATCCTGCCATACCCGCCAGAAGGCGGCTGCGGCTATCATAAAGAGGTTGCGGCAGGCTACGGAATGCTGTGCCTGTGGTTGTAGTATCTGTTATTTCGGAAGGATTGTTTTCTTTTTCCGTATTTTCTTCTGGGTGAGAAGAAATACCTTCCTGTGCATGAAAGTTTTTTGCGTGGAGAATGGTGTCACGAAAGGCGTTGCCCAGTTTTTCCATGACAGCACTGGGTTTACGGGGGCTTGTTACCATAAATACACAAGCCGTTACCACCACGCCGGTTACTACGGCAGAAAGTCGCCCCATTGCAGAAAGAAAAATATTGTCTGGGTCCGCAAAAGCAGGTGCGGCAATAATAACAATTGTATAACCGGTTAATACAGCAGCATAGGCGCGAAAAAAGCGCAGGAATGTGGCGACCATGCAGGCTATTCCGACAAAAACAGAAAGAGCCGCAAAATACAGAACAGGGGACTGTACAAATATAGCCATAATGCCAATGCTGATAACGGCACCAATAACTGTGCCGATAACACGCCATACGCTTTTGGAAACCATAGCCCCTACAGTTGGATTTGCCACAATAAGAACAGTTGTGGCTGCACTGAGGGGAGAGTGAAGCTGGAACATGAACGCCAGAAAAACGGCAATGCCAATGCATAAAAAGACGCGGGCAGAATAGCCTGCGGTAGCCTTAAAGGCATTCCACTGGGCTTCATCAGAAAAAAGGGCAGGTAAGCAGCGGGAGAACACAGCGTTAAAGGAAGATAGTGTGTTACTGCTTTGCTCGGATCTAGCGTTCATGATGTGTTTCCAGCATGCAGGAAAGATCATGAATTAAGCTACGCACTTGGTCTTCCGTGAGGTTCTGGCGGACATTCTGTTCAAGCTGTGCAGAAATAGTGTGAAACAGCACACATCTTTCTTGCCCTGCAGGTGTGAGCACAAGCTTTTTGGCGCGCCGGTCCTGCATATCCTGTTGGCGTGTGATCAGCTTTTGTTTTTCCAGCAAATCCAGAATACGCACCAGTGCAGAACAATCCACGTTCATGGCGGCTGCAAGATCACTTTGCGTGGCTCCATCGGGCATCATCATCAAATAAGCCATCGGGCGCATACTGGCTAATGTCATGCCATGGGGGCGCAAGGCCCTGTCCAGTTGCGTGCGCCAGACTGTGGCTAACCGCATAATACGGAAGGTAAGCGCCATGTCTGAAAAACGCGTTTCATCCAGTGTGGGCAGAACGCGTGGAGAAGTCATGGAATCCTCATTTGTTAGCAAAAGAATATTTGATATATAAAGTATATTCATACGAATATAACATAGCTGTTTTGCGCGTCAATAATGGAAATAAAGCTACAAAGCACAGGAACATTAGCGTGAAGCCTCAATCTTGTTTCGGATGGTAGAGCTTAAAGTTGTGAGGTCATAAAACTGCGGGTTGAAAGCAAAGGCCGCTTATGCGCATTGTGCACCGGCTAATGGTGTCCTTTACGGGATGAAAAGGGAAGAACGGTGCAAGGCCGTCGCTGCCCCCGCAACTGTAAGTTACCCATGGTGTTCCGTAAGGGCTTTCGGGCCTCAACCACTGGTCTGCATGCAGGCTGGGAAGGTAGGGAGCGCCGTTTTATGTTCTGGCCTATAGGCTGGGGTATATGTGGGTACAAGCCAGGAAACCTGCCATTGGTGCCAGTATGCGTAAGCATGTTGGTGGGCCTTAGTTATTATTAAGTTCTGGCGTTGCTGCTGGCGGGGTGCCCGGCAGGCATAGATGTACCATAGGGTATATTTCCTCTGCTTATCTCTGAGGTAGAGGCGCCGGGTGTCTGCACCCCGTCAAGCGGCTGTTCTTTGAGAATGGCGGTTATTTCAGGGATACAGCATGGCCGAAGCTCCCGATTCTTCTCAAAAATCACCTCAGAATCGTCCTGTTTTGCATGTGTGTGTCACGTGTCGGCGCGGTGGGCCTGCTATGGATCAACCGCCGGGTGCCCAGCTATATGCACGTTTACAGGCCTTGGTGCAGGAAGCAGAAGCTACTGGGCAGGAAGCTCCCGTTCTGCTGCGTCAGGTTCAGTGTTTGGCAGCCTGCGATCGCGGATGCACTGCAGCCATTGCTATGCCAGAGCGTTGGACATGGTTATTAGGACATTTGGGGACAGAAAAAGCAGAAGATCTGCTGGCTTATGCCCAACTCTATGCAAAGTCTGCGCGGGGAACAGTCATGCCTTCGCGCCGTCCGGCATCTCTTTCCAATATGGTGTTGGGGCGTGTTCCCGCACAACTTTATGATGAACAGGAGCCTTCATGACAATCGCATCTCGCGTGGCTGTAACCATTATCACTGGTTTTTTAGGGGCAGGTAAAACAACCCTTTTGCGTAATCTGCTTCAGCGTGCTGCAGGGCACCGTATTGCCGTGGTGGTGAACGAATTTGGTTCCCTTGGCATTGATGGGGAAATCCTGCGCGGATGCGGAGTGGAAGGCTGCAAGGAAGATGACATTGTAGAGCTGACCAACGGTTGCTTGTGCTGCACGGTAGCAGATGATTTTCTGCCAACCATGGAAGCTCTGCTAGATCGGGCTGATCCACCGGAACATGTGGTTATTGAAACATCTGGTTTGGCACTGCCTAAACCATTGCTCAAGGCTTTTGGTTGGCCAACAGTGCGTAACCGCATGACAGTTGATGGCGTGATAACGGTAGTAGATGCACCAGCAGTGGCAGCAGGCCGTTTTGCAGATGATCCTGAAGCTATTGCCCAGCAGCGTGCCGCAGATCCTTCCTTGGATCATGACAACCCATTAGCAGAAGTTTTTGAAGATCAGATTAATGCCGCAGATCTTGTGGTGTTAAACAAGACAGATCTGCTGGATGCAGATGCGCTGACACGTGTTGAAGATGAAATCCGCTACACGGCACCACGCCCAGTTCAGATTGTGCGTGCCACAGAAGGCAAGGTGGATCCAGCCATATTGCTTGGGATTGGGGCAGCGGCAGAAGCAGACTTGGCTGCGCGTCCTTCTCATCATGATGCAGAGGATGGCGAACACGAACATGATGACTTTGAAAGTTTTGTCGTGCGCGTGCCTGAGCAGCACAGCGTCGAGCAGTTTTTAACGCTCTTGCAGGATACGGCGCGCCGTTATGATGTACTGCGCATGAAAGGTTTTGCAGCGGTAGCAGGCAAGGCTATGCGTTTGGCTGTGCAGGGGGTGGGGGTGCGTTTCCGGCACGAATTTGATCGTCCTCTTTCCGCTAACGAAAAACGAGAAGGCCGCATTGTCGTGATCGGGCAAAAGGGGCTGGATGCTGCATCCATAGCCAAGGCTCTTGGCGGCACCTTGGTAACGGCCTGATTAAGGATGGAGTAGGCTTATGCATCTTTTGGTGCGGGAAAACCGGACGCTCGATGAACAGGAAATGGCAGAGGATCTTAATCTTCCCTCTGCTGATCTTGTTGTACTTTCTTTTACAGAAAGTGATCTTCTGGCCCTGCGCCATGCAGAAACCTTGCTACGTGCTCAAACTGAAGAAGGCATAGTGCTTCCCACCTTGCAGGTCACAAGCCTGGCAAGATTACGCCATCCTATGTCGATCGATTTGTACATTGAAACCACATTGCAAAAAGCGCGCTGTGTTGTGGTGCGGCTGTTGGGTGGTTTGGATTACTGGCGTTATGGGGCAGAAGAACTGGCGGCATGGAGCCGTGAAACAGGCGTGCCGCTGGCTTTGTTACCCGGTGATACATCACAAAGTTCTGTTTCTGATGTACGGGAACAGGCAGTACATACCGGAGATGATGGACGGCTGGCAGAACTTTCCACTATTTCCGCAGAACATTACGCGCGGTTAAACGGTTTTTTCCAACAAGGAGGGCCGGATAACATCTGCGCAGCATTGGAAGTTATGTCTGCACTGGCAGGGATGCAGGAAGATAAAGGGACACATCCTAAAGCATTGCCTGCATGGGGCGTATATCGTTCTTATCCTTCTACCGTCATGCCAGTTCAGGTGCAGATAAAAGCAGTGATACTTCTTTATCGCGCGCATTTGCTGGTAGGAGACGTGGCAGGGCCGGAATGTTTGGCAGAAGAACTGGCTCAACGTGGCTGTGCTGTAGATATTGTATATGTTACATCTTTGAAAGATCCTAATGTTTCTGATGATGTAAGTTATTATCTACAACGTGTAAAACCTGATGTTGTTCTGGATGCAACGTGTTTTTCTGCACGAAGCCAGAATGGTTTTTCACCATTGGATGTGGCCGATGCGCCTATTTTGCAGCTTCTGCAGCCGGGGTGCACACAGGCTTTGTGGCAAGAAAGCCCACGGGGTCTGGCGCGGGCGGATATGGCCATGCAAGTGGTATTGCCAGAACTGGACGGCACAATTGCAACATTTCCAATTTCTTTCAGAAAAGATGCACAGCCCGGACAGCCTGCATTTAGAGAACCTTATAAACCGGGTATAAAGTTGGTGGCAGGCCGTGCAATTGCATGGGCTAAATTGCGGAAAATGGCGCAGTCAGACAAAAAAATATCTATTATTCTATCTGACTACCCAGGTGCAGGGCTCGAAAAATCTGGGGCCCATATAGCGCATGCTGTGGGGTTAGATGGTTTTGCATCTACATCTTCCATTCTCACGCTCTTGCATAAGGCAGGTTATTATACAGGATCAGAAAATGTTCCTGATGCAAAAGCCCTTGCCGCAGCACTTGTTGGTGGCAGTTCAAAGCCTGTTCTTGATACAGAGCTGTATCGTCAGTTTTTGGCATATTTAGATCCGGATTTTGTAAAATCTGTTTTTGCAGCATGGGGTGATCCCGAACACGATGCCAATGTAAAAGATGGCGTGTTTTGTCAGCGTTACATCCAGTTGGGCAATATTTCTCTGGCAGTGCAGCCAGATAGAGGGGCAGTAGCGGATCGTAAAGCGCTGTATCATGATCCAGACACACCTCCATGCCATGCATACGTTGCATTTTACTTGTGGTTGCAACATGTAAAAAAGCTGGATGCCATGGTGCATTTGGGCACGCACGGCACGCTGGAATGGTTGCCTGGTAAGGCTGTGGCGTTGTCTCCATCCTGTGGGCCAGTTGTGCTGACGGGTGATGTGCCGGTTATTTATCCGTTTATTGTCAATAATCCGGGTGAGGCCGCAGCTGCGCGTCGGCGTTTGGGTGCTGTTATTATCGGCCATATGACGCCTCCTGTCATGCAGGCGGAACTTTCAGTAGATGCGCAGGAACTCGAACGGCTGATTGATGAATACGCTGAAGCGGACGGTCTAGACCCCCGCCGAGGCGCCTTGCTACGTGCTGATATTTTAGAAAAAGCTGTGCGCACGGGTGTGTTGGCTGAAAGCGGCGTGCGCCCCGGAGAAATGGATGAGGCAGAAGCGCTTGCGCGGCTTGATGCCTATTTGTGCGATGTAAAAGATCTGCAAATTCGTGATGGTTTGCATGTTTTTGGCAAACCAGCCGTACAATCCAAAAAACTGGTGCAAATTATTGCACAGGCATGCGGGCGGCAGGCGGATACTGTTTTCATGTCTGAAGTGGCGCATAAAATCATGCAAAGCGGGCAAGCAGAGGCACACGCCCTGCTTGCCGCATTAGATGGACGTTTTATAGCACCCGGCCCAGCCGGTGCGCCAACCCGTGGGCGGGTGGATGTGCTGCCTACAGGGCGCAATCTGTTTACCGTAGACCCTCGCGCATTGCCCACACCTTCTGCCATGGTGTTGGCCGAGAAAATGGAAAAGCTTTTGCTGACAAGGTATTTGCAGGAACAGGGTGAACATCTAACACATATGATTATGGATATGTGGGGTTCTGCCAGTTTGCGCACCGGCGGAGAGGATATGGCCCTTGCCTTGCGTCTTATGGGAGTAGAGGTGCAGCGCACCGCTGGCACAGGGCATGTTTGTGGGTTTGAGATTATTCCTTTGCCAGTGCTGGACCGGCCAAGAGTAGATGTAACGTTGCGTGTTTCTGGCCTATTTCGTGATGCTTTTGCAGATCAGATTGCCCTGTTTGATCAGGCTGTAGCGGCTGTTGTGGAACGGAATGAACCTGCCGAATGGAATCCTTTGGCGGCATCTGCCAAAGGGCTGAAAGGAGAGGCCCGAAAGCGGGCTACGGCTCGTATTTTTGGTGCTGCGGTTGGTAATTACGGCACAGGCATTGAGGAACGCCTGAATGCGGGATCTTGGGCTCATACGCAGGAACTTGGAACAGCTTGGCTGGAAGGTTCATCATGGACATATGGTGGTGGGCGAGATGGACAGCAGGATATGCAGGCTCTTTCCAATTTGGTGGGGCAAGCAGAAGCTGTGCTGCATGTGCAGGACAATGCTGAAACCGATATTTTGGAAAGCCCGGATATAGCTGCGCATGAAGGCGGCCTTTCTGCTGCGGCCGCTACATTGGGCGCAACACCAACCATATTACATGGTGATACATCTCGGCCAGATATGCCTCGGTTGCGAACAGCAGCGCAGGAAGTGGCGCGTATTGTGCGCGGACGGTTGGCTAACCCGCAATGGATTGAAGGTATGCAGCAGCACGGATACGCGGGTGCGGCAGAAATGGCGCGCGGATTAGATGCATTACACGGATTTGCAGCCACATTGCCCCAACGGTTTGATAGGCAATTCGATCTGGTTTTTGCCCAAACATTGGGAAATGCCGCGTGTGATGCATTTTTAAAACAGGAAAACCCAGCAGCGCGGGAAGCTATGCGTGCACGGTTTGCCGATGTATGGCGGCGAGGTTTGTGGCACCCACAGGGGAATAGTGTGGCCTGTGTTCTGGATGAGGAAAATGAGGCATGACAGCCCCTCGTATTATTATGGTTGCCGCTCCTCGTTCTGGCGGTGGCAAAACAACGGTTACACTCGCATTGCTGGCGGCTTTTCAACGCCGAGGATTACGGGTAGGGGCCGTTAAAACTGGCCCAGATTATATAGATCCCGCTTTTCATGCAGCTATCACACATCGGCCACCTCTTAATTTGGATAGCTGGTGCATGCCTGCAAATTTGCTGGCTGGTATCATGAATGCCGCTGCTAAAGAGGTTGACGTGGTTGTGGTGGAATCTGCAATGGGGTTGTTTGATGGATTAATGGCCCCAAAAAATGCACGTGGTGCACCTTCTGATATTGCAGCTCTATTTGGGATTCCTGTTTTGCTGGTTCTGGATGTTTCTGGGCAAGGTCAATCTGTTGGGCCGATTGCACAGGGCTTTGCGAGATGGTCTGATGCTGTGCAGGTGCATGGTGTTGTACTCAACCGTGTTGCATCCGAACGGCATGAGCGTTTGGCGCGCTCTGCTGTGGCCATGGCAGACCTGCCTGTTTGTGGGGCGCTTATGCGCCAAAAGGGTGAGGTACTGCCAGAGCGGCATTTAGGATTAGTGCAAGCACGTGAGCATGGCAATCTGGCAGGGTGGTTATCAGACCTTGCAGATAAGGCAGAACGTGAACTGGATCTGGATGCTATTCTGGAAGCAGCAGCTCCTCTGGCGGAACAGAAGGTTGATCCAGTATCTCTGGCAGAAGCATGTATTCCGCCTCCGGGCCAACGTATTGCCGTGGCGGATGATGCTGCTTTTTCGTTTTTATATGGGCATCTTTCTTTGTTTTGGAGAAAAGTGGGAGCGGAGTTGGTTCCGTTTTCTCCACTGGCCGATCAGGCGCCAGATACCTCTTGCGATGCCTGTTGGTTACCTGGGGGGTATCCAGAACTTTATGCAGGCCAGATTGCGCAAGCAGAGCATTTTAAAAAAGGCTTGCAGGATTTTGCGCTTAAGAACCCTGTACATGGGGAGTGCGGAGGCTACATGGTTTTGGGCCGTGCATTGGAAGATGCGCAGGGGCAGACACATGCTATGGCAGGTTTGCTAGGACATGTAACGTCCTTCGCGCGTCGAAAATTGCATTTAGGCTATCGTGAGGCCACGTTGCTGGCAGATAATGTTTTGGGCCACACAGGCACACGTTTACGCGGGCACGAATTCCATTATGCAACGGTTATGGATAAAGGTGAGGACGCGCCATTGGCAGATCTGGCCGCAGGGGATGGTACGCCCCTTGGTGCATGTGGTGGCCAGCGTGGCTTAGTTTCTGGGTCATTCTTTCATGTTCTGGCACGGTGTTCCAATCAGAATATTTTGAACTCTTCCTCTTTATGAAAAGAGCATATGCAAAAACGAACGCGGAAAGTTGTGTGATAACAAGGTATGCACAAAGTGTTCTGCCGTCCTGATAAAGCCGGGGCAGGCGGTGAGAAGGAGATATTGAAATGCGATCTTTTCCCGTGTTGCTGGTAAGGCATGCTCCTGTTCAGGTTGCGCAGGGCATTTGTTACGGCAGGCAGGATGTTGCCCTTAGCCCAGGGTGGGAGAGTATTGTTTCTGGGCTTTCTGTTCTGGCTAAAGGTGCTGTTTGCCAGGTGTTATATAGCTCTCCTGCGCAAAGGTGCTGGCAGATGGCGCAGCGTTTGGCGCAAAGTGCAGGCATGGAACTACGCGTGGATCACCGATTGGCGGAATTGAATTTTGGCCGGTGGGAAGGTGTGCGTTGGCAGGACATAGATCGCACATTGCTGGATGAATGGGCCCAAAATCCAGAAGGTTTTGCACCGCCAGAAGGTGAAAGCGGGCAAGACCTGTACCAGAGGATTCAGAGTTTCTGGCGCGAAGTGCGCCAACGTGAAGAAAATGTGTGTGTATTATCGCATGGAGGGCCATTACGGCTTTTGAGCGCTTTTGCCGGTGGGTATAAACCGCACCTTCTCGCACCTTCCATGCCGCAAGGTTTTGCGCGCCTGTTTATGGTGGGAGAAAAGAACGAACTTGCTTCAACTCAAAGAGATTTTTTGACACATCATAAAAAGGAAGAGCCGTGCCAGGTATGACAGATCCGCAAAAGCCAGCATTATTACAGGATGCAGAGCATCATCGTACCAAAATGCAAAAACGCAAAGCTGTGCAGGATAAAGAAGTTGCCAGCAAAACAGTGGAAAAAGGCCTGTTGATTGTAAATACAGGTTCCGGAAAAGGAAAATCTACTGCGGCGTTTGGTCTGGCTTTGCGGATGTTGGGGTATGGCCAGCGTGTTGTTGTTGTGCAGTTTATCAAAGGGGCGTGGCATACGGGAGAACGCAAGGCGCTGGAACGCTTTGAGGATTTGGTAGAATGGCACGCGTTGGGTGAAGGTTTTACGTGGGAAACGCAGGATAAGGCGCGGGATATTGCTGCATGCCAACGTGCATGGCATGTTGCTCAACAAGCGTTGGCAAACCCAGATGTTGGGTTGGTGATCTTGGATGAACTGAACATTGCATTAAGGTATGATTACCTACCTATGGAGCAAGTTCTTGCAGATATTGCAGCACGCCCGGCAAGCTTGCACGTTGCCGTAACAGGCCGCAATGCCAAGGAAGCCATGCTGGAAGCGGCTGATTTGGTAACTGAAATGACAGTGGTGAAACATCATTTCAAAGCGGGTGTAAAAGCGCAGGAAGGCATAGAGTTTTGAGCACCCGTGTTCTGATGGTGCAGGGCACAGGGTCTAGTGTCGGAAAATCAACACTCGTTGCAGGCCTTGCGCGTGCCTTTACCCGGCGAGGGCTGCGGGTTTTGCCGTTTAAACCGCAGAATATGTCCAATAATGCCGCTGTAACATGGGATGGTGGTGAAATTGGGCGTGCTCAAGCTTTGCAGGCGCGTGCCTGTGGGGTACCTGCAAGCGTTGATATGAACCCAGTTTTGCTCAAACCACAGGGTGAGACAGGCGCACAGCTTGTTGTGCGGGGGCGGATTGAGGAAACAGTGAAAGCGCGGGATTATCAGAGCCGAAAAGCACTTCTGATGCCAGCCGTTTTGCAAAGCTTTGTAAAACTTGCCGCAAAGGCAGACTTGGTTTTGGTAGAAGGTGCTGGGTCTGCTTCTGAAGTAAATTTACGAGCGCATGATATTGCCAATATGGGGTTTGCAGAAGCTGTAAATGCTCCGGTTGTGCTTGTGGGAGATATAGATAGAGGCGGAGTGATTGCCAGCCTTGTGGGTACACAAGTTGTTATAAGTCAGAAAGATGCCCAACGGATCAAAGGGTTTATTGTAAACCGTATGCGGGGTGATCCAACACTGTTTGCTGATGGCATGCAGTTTATTGCCGAACGTACAGGGTGGCAGCCGTTAGGGCTTGTGCCGGATTTGCCAGAGGTGAGAACCCTGCCAGCAGAAGATGCCGCAGATCTGGATGAAAAACTTGCGCATGCAGTAAGGCACTCAAAAGCAAACTTAGATCAGAATGCGCCGCTACGTGTTGTTGTGCCTCATTTGCCGATGATCGCCAATTTTGATGATCTGGATCCACTGTATGCAGAACCCGGTGTGCACCTTATCTTGTCTAAACGTGGCGAGCCTTTGCCAGAATGCGATCTGATTATATTGCCCGGATCGAAAGCGACATTATCTGACCTTGCTTGTTTGAAAGAACAGAAATGGGACAAGCAGATTGCAGAACATGCTGCCAATGGCGGCTATGTGATGGGTATTTGTGGTGGCTATCAGATGTTGGGTGCTACGGTGGCTGATCCTTATGGAACAGAAGGCGCTGTAGGACAGACGGCAGGGTTGGGGCTGTTAAAAATTGATACAGTTTTAAGCCGAGATAAAAGTCTAGAACACAAGGAAGGAAAACTGGCGGCAGAAGGCAGTAAAGTTGCTGGATACGAAATGCATGTGGGCCAAACAACAGGGGCTGATTGCCACAGCCCCTTGATATACATGGATAACCATCCGGAAGGTGCCGTTTCTGCAAATGGGCGTGTATGGGGCACTTATCTGCATGGCATTTTTAACCACCGGGCTGCGCGTATGGCTTTGCTTGCGCGCGTAGGTGGGGCTGCATTTCAACCAGATGGCATATGGTATGCTGCCGGGGCAGATTTACCAGCGCAGCATGATCAGAGTGTAGAACAAGCGCTGGATGCGTTGGCAAACCATCTGGAACAGCACATTGATCTAGATGTTTTGTTGCAGTTGGCTACTGTACCGGCTGGTATTTAAAAAACGACAACTACTTTAACGCTGAATCCACTGTCTTCTTGCAGGGTTACGTTTTTCCCACCCTCGGCGTTCAAGCTCTGGTGTGTTGGCATGTTGTTCCGGAAAGCCAACACATAGATAAGCCAGAAACTGCCAGTTGGGCTCTACGCTTAAAGCTGCATGTGCTTCCTGTGGATTAAGGATGGAAACCCATCCTACCCCAACGCCGTGGGCCGTAGCAGCCAACCAAAAAGTGTGAATGGCCATAACGGCAGACCATGTGGTGGTTTGTGGCATAGTAGCCCGTCCAAGCCCACGTCCCTGTTGAGGATTGGTCTCACAAAATACGGCTATATGGTGAGGGGCATCATCCAGCCCGGCAAGTTTTAGCCGCGCATAACGCTGGGCGTCTTTTCCTTCTCGCCCTTCCAGTTCTTGCGTATTGCTGCGCATAAAGTTCTTGCGGATGGCATCGCGGCGGTTGGAATCATTTACCAGCACAAAGCGCCATGGCTCGCTTAGCCCGACTGAGGGTGCCAAGCAGGCTGTTTCCAGTAGTTCATCCAATACAGGTGTTGGCACAGGTGTTGTACGAAAATGCCGCACATCCCGCCGCCATATAAGCAGTTGCTCTAATTGGTTCTGAAAAGAAGGTGAGAAAAAAGGTGCTGTCATGCCTTTATCATGCAGCCAATAGCGGCCAGCAGCAACCCACCTATCAGAATACCACAAGCCCTGCGGTAAAGGATAAGGCCGCGCTCCAGATCATGTAGGGTGGCCGTTGTGGTGCCTTCTCCAATCCACCCATCATCAACCACAGTTCCTGCATAATTGCGGGGGCCCCCAAACTTTACGCCAAGGGCAGTGGCCAGAGCTGTTTCAGGCCATCCAGCATTAGGGGAGCGATGGCGGCTGGCATCTCGCCACACGGTGGAGCAAATCGTGCGCCACTGTGTGGGGCGTGTGGATAACAGGATACACAAAGCGGCCAAGCGGGAAGCTGGCAGGTTAATGAGATCATCCATTTTGGCAGCAGCCATGCCAAATGCAGCATAACGTGGGTTAAGATGGCCGATCATGCTGTCTGCCGTGTTAATGGCTTTGTAAAATACAGTTCCGGGCAAGCCGAGCAGTGCAGTCCAAAATAAGGGCGCGACAATGCCGTCGGAGAAGTTTTCTGCCAGACTTTCCAGCGCGGCACGCACAACGCCAGTTTCATCCAGTACGGATGTATCTCGCCCCACAATTTGGCTTACAGCTGTGCGGCTACCTTCTAATCCGGCCTGTTGAAGTGCTGTGGCAACTGCTTTGACATGCACCCACAAAGATTTCTGGGCCACCAGTGTGCAGGCCGCTACGGCTTGTACACCAAGCATGAAAAGCGGCGGCAGAAACATATAACCGATATGGAGTATAAATATCGTAAGCCCGACGGGAATACCGACAAGCAGCAACAGCGCGAAAAAACCGGATATCCGGCGTGCTGTATCTGACCACTCTGGCCTGTTGAACGTCCGCTCCAGCCTGTTTATCAAGAAGCCAATCCACACAACGGGGTGGCTTATTGCAGCAAACAGCGGTGCAGGATATCCGCACAAGGCTTCCAGCCCTGCAGCCATGGCGGCAACGGGCAGGGTTATAGAAAAAGGATAAAGCAGCATGGCAGATGCAGGCGTGCGGGAAAAGCGGCAAGAAGGCAAGGGGTATCCGCCGCAACAGGCACCTGCGGTTTCTGTGTTGCCTTCAAAATCTTCATCAGCATCAAGCCATATTCCTGCACATGGAGGGCAGGTGCAAAAAGTTATGCAGATGTTTGCAAACGCACCGCAACCATTTGTAGACCTTTCTACAGGCATCAGCCCTTTTGCTTATCCGGCAAAACTGCCTGATCTATCTGCTTTGCATACATTACCGGAGGAGGCAGAAGAAGCTGCGCTACAGATGGCGGCTGCGACAGCATATGGTGTTTCTGACCCCAGCATGGTGGTTGCAGGTGGAGGAAGCCAGAGCTTGATTGCTTTGTTGCCACGGGTGCTGAAGGCAGAACGCGCGTGCATATTAGGCTCCACTTATTCTGGACATATGCAAGCATGGAAAAAGAACGGTATTCCGGTATCCGAGGTGCCTGATTTCGCTCAGCTACAGTTGGCGGCACAGCAAAAAAATACGGTATGTATTATCTGTAATCCCAATAATCCTGATGGGCGTTTGATAGGGGCCTTGCACTTGCTGGATCTGGCCAATATCTGTCAGGCAGCGGGAAGCTGGTTGGTGGTGGACGAGGCTTTTGCAGATATTACTGGCCAGAGCGTTGCATCTGCCCTGCCGCATCCAGCTTTACTGGTTTTACGCTCTTTTGGAAAAACTTATGGATTGCCCGGGGTACGGCTTGGGTTTTTGTTGGCTCAACCCAGTATGGCTGCATATGCGCGAGATTTATTAGGGTCATGGCCCGTTAGTACCATTGCGCTGGCAGTTGGGTGCCAAGCCTTGCAGGATAAGGAATGGTTAAAACAGACATCAACCAAACTGTATGCTGCCAGTTTACGCCTAAAAAAATTGCTGACTAAAGCGGGCTTAAGCCATAAAGGCCAAGCTGTTTTGTTTGAGTTGGTAGAATGTGAACGTGCAGCAGAGTTATGGCAGCATCTTTGTCAGCAAGGCATCGTAACCCGGATTTTTCCTTATAATGCGCACTGGCTGCGTATGGGGCTACCAGCTTCCGAGGTGCAATGGCACAGGTTAGAAGCAGCTTTGCAGGCTTGGCATACGCTTTAATAAAAAAGCGCAGATAATGCCGTCATGATCGTGCATTCGGTTATAACGGCACAGGCACCCAGAATATCACCTGTGTAGCCACCAAGTTTGCGTTGTGCATATCGGGCTATCAACAAAGCTACCGCCAAAGCCAGTAGAATAGGAAAAACTATAAATGTTAGTAAACATGCTACCGTAAGTGGTGCTGGCATTAAAAATACTGTCAGTAAAATGCAAAGACAGATTATTACAGCCAAAGCAATTGTGAGATTGCGCTGTGCCAAAGGGTAAAGTGATCGTGCCAGACCATCAGGCCGGGCCGGTGGAATTGTTTTTGTAACAACCAAAAATGCGCCACGTGCCAGACAGCCAGCAATGCCACATATTAGGCAAGCCAGTGCGATGGAATGTATAGATGAAAGCACGCCCGCGCGTATTAAGATTGCCAAGCATAAAGCCAGAACACCGTAACTTCCAATACGGCTGTCACGCATAATTTCCAGCTTGCGTTCAGGTGTCATGCCGCCAGAACTATCCGCGGTATCGGCCAAGCCATCTTCATGAAGACCGCCTGTTACAAGAATTTGCATCCCTAAAGCTATGCCTGCGGCTGCCAGAGGCGGAATATGGCGACATTGTAATACTGCGGACAGGCCACCGGTACATATTCCAATGCCTGCACCAATAAGAGGCCAGCACCAGATGGATTGTGCCAAGGGCCAAGAAGCGGAACTGTTTTTGTAAGCAGATGGCAACAGCCAGCCAACAGGTATGCGCGTAAGAAGCCCAACACCACAGGCCAGATGTAAACGTAATGTATCTGGTATAGAAAGGCGGCCAGAAGAGGTCATGTTTTCTGGCTTACAGCGGCTTCTGCAAAAGTAGCCATACCTGTGTGGCAGGCAAGCGCTGCCCGTATGATAGAAACTGCAAGCGCTGCGCCAGAACCTTCTCCTAACCTGAGGCCCAATCCCAAAAGAGGTTCTAGATTCACATAAGAGGCAAGGCGATGTGTTTGTCCTGTTATGGTCGCGCAATGTGAAAGGCAGGTATGGGCCAGCCCATCAGCGTGCAAGCGTGCAAGAGGTGCGGCCGCAGCCGTGCAAACAAAGCCATCTAACAGAACAGGTACGCTTTTATGCCTGGCAGCCAATGTGGCGCCCAATGTGGCCGCCAGTTCGTATCCGCCAACACAGCGTGCAGCTTCTAATGGATCAGAACATGCTTGCCGATGCAGGCTAAGTGCTGCGTCAATAACTGCGGCTTTACGTTTCAATCCGGCATCATCCGCACCGGTGCCGCGTCCGGCCCAGATGATGCCGCTTTCCTCAAACAAGGCTGCTGCCAAAGTGGCTGCGGCAGTGGTGTTTCCAATACCCATTTCGCCCAAGCACAAGAGATCGCAGTGAGATGAAACGGCGTTGTAACCAAGTGTGACAGCTTGCAAAAAATTCTGCTCTGTCATGGCGGCCGCATGCGTAAAATCGGCCGTAGGTTGCAGATCATGCACAGGAATAACGTGTAAGGATGCGCCAACTGTTTTGGCTATCTGGTTGATGGCAGCTCCTCCGTTACGGAAATTACTGACCATTTGAGCTGTAACATCAGAAGGCCAGAGGGAGATTCCTTGCTGCGTTACGCCGTGGTTTCCTGCAAAAACCAAAACCTGCACATTTTCCAGCTTTGGTGAGGCACGTTTCTGCCATCCCCCTAGCCAGCTTGTAAGTTCTTCAAGGCGGCCGAGGCTACCTTCTGGCTTGGTAAGTTGTTGTTCGCGCTGGGCAATGGCGTTTTGGGCCATCTTATCTGTCTGCGGCAAGTCGCTACACAGGCTTCTGAGCTCCTGCATGGAACCAAGGCAGAGTGGCGCGTTAGAAAAAGAAGGAGATGATGGCATGCCGTTGATTTTGTGCTGTTATAAGGATGTAAGCAAACAAAAATAGTGAGGCGCATATACCATGAGTGTCCTATCTCTCAATCCAACAGAAACAGGGGCGCAGGGCACTGTTCTGATTTTGGGGGGCGCACGTTCAGGAAAAAGTGGTTTAGCCGAAGCAATGCTGACAGCCTTGCCTTCTCCTTGGATCTATCTGGCGACTGGTCGGGCATTTGATGCAGAAATGCAGGAGCGTATTGAACACCACAAGGCCAGCCGAACAGAGCAGGGTTGGCAAACGGTTGAGGAACCGCTGGATATTGCATGGGTGTTAAAAACCTATGCACATCTGCCTGTGTTGGTAGATTGCCTGACCTTGTGGGTGACCAATATGTTGCTGGATGATCAAAATATTGAGGAGGCAACACACTATCTGATGGAGGTGTTGCCGGAGCGCTTGGCCCCCACCATTCTTGTAGGCAATGAAGTTGGGTTGGGGATTGTGCCGGAAAACGCTTTGGCCCGCCGTTTTAGGGATGAGGCAGGGCGCCTGCACCAGCGGATAGCGGCACAGGCAGGGCAAGTTGTTTTTGTGGCAGCCGGGCTGCCACTGGTGCTTAAAGGGAAAGATTTATAACCGTCAGCTATGTGTCAGCTTTCAGATTCTGAATGATCATGCAACACGCGGGGGAAGGCAACGGGGCTGCATAGCCCTAATGCTGTAGCCATTATAACAATACCAACAGCCATGGGCGGTAAAACAGAAAGTCCAGCTGTGTTCAGAATCATTCCGCCTGCGGCAGAGCCAAACAAAATACCCACATTGCTGCTGGCGTTTACGGCCGCACCGGCAATATCAGCCGTTGTGGCGCGGCTACGGATAGCGCCAGACATAATAACCGGGATAAGGGCGGCATAACCGGCACACCATAGGCCAACAGCCGCAACCGCGCTCCATCCGCTAAGGAGAGAACCGCAGAGTGCACCCATGCCACATGCGGTAATCAGGCCAGCTACCAGCAGCCCAAGTGCCGGTTTGGAATCCACCATCTGTCCGGCAGCCCATAGCCCAAGAATACTCACGCCACCTGTAACCAGCAGGGCAATGCTGAGCGCGCTTTCAGGCAACCCATGAGACATGAGCAGAGGTGAAACATAGGTGTACAGAAGGTTATGCCCCAGAAAGAACAATGTATTTACGGTAATCACCACCGCAAAAACCCGAGCAACGCCGGGGGTGCGAAATGAAGGGAGATGCACGGAACTGGAGGAAGCATTCACCTTGGGCAGAAAAAACGCGATGCATACGGTTAGAATGGCGGCTAAACCCGTAACCACCATCATGGAAACCCGCCAGCCTGCCAATTGCCCAATAGCAGCAGTGCCGGGAACCCCCAGAACAGACCCCAACGATGTGCCACCAAACACAAACGAAATGGCGCGTCCTGTCATGCGAGGGGGTACTAGGTGCGCAGCATAGGCAGAAACAATGGACATCATAAGCGCATGGGCAGCCCCGCCCACGGCACGGCCCAAGCATAAAATGGCAAAGGTAGGAGCCAAAGCGGCAATCAGATTAGAGGCGATATAGCCAATCAGAGCCCAAAGCATGAGTGTCTTGCGGTTGATTCTGGCTGTAAGAATGGTAAGCGGCACCGCCGCCAGTGCCACAACCAGCGCATATGCGCTTACGGCCAGACCAGCTTTACCTTCCGTAATATGGAAGGAATTCGCCATATCTATCAGCAACCCTACAGGGGCAACTTCGCTGGTAATGGCCGTAAAAGTGGCGGCAAATAAGGCGCACAGCCCGATTATTGTCTGACCGGACAGGGTTTTGAAAAGCATGGGCTTTCTACTGATACAACTGAGGGTTTGAAGGATAATAGCCCTGCCGGTATGGAACTGAACCGGGTAGGAGGCCATTATGCGCTGGGGTGTATAGACCTCTTTTTTCTTGCATGGCAGTACATAAAATGGTGTCAGCAAAAAAATCCGGACAAAGGCTCCATGGTGGATGTCTGCCCGTTCTGCTTGAGAGATGTAGATGTCAGAAAAAGAAATACGCACGCAGCTGTTGGTGGCCGGGAAATGGCAAGATGCGGCAGATGGTCGCACCATTCCGGTAACCAATCCGGCTACGGGCCAGATTATTGGGCAGGTTGCTCATGCCTCCAAAACTGATCTGGAAAAAGTGGTTGCGGGTGCGCAGGCGGGTTACGAAGCATGGCGTAACCTTACTGCGTGGGATCGCTTTGTGATTATGCGCAAGGCGGCAGATCTGCTGCGTGAACGGGCAGAGCAGATTGGCCGTATTATGAGCGAAGAGCAGGGCAAGCCCCTTGCTCAAGCGATTATTGAAATTCAGGGTGCGGCTGGTGTTATTGAATATTTTGGTGAAGAAGGCCGTCGCCTAAATGATGAATTGGTGCCCCCGCGCGCCCCTTATGTAGAACAGCGTGTACTGCACCGCCCTGTAGGTGTTGTGGCTGCCTTTACGCCGTGGAACTTCCCCATCAACCAGATTGCACGCAAGTTGGGTGCTGCCTTGGGTGCCGGGTGTGGGGTTATTGTAAAGGCTCCGGAAGATACGCCAGCTTCTCCGGCAGAACTGATCCGGTGTTTTTGTGATGCCGGTATTCCGGCAGGTGCGGTTTCTCTGGTGTATGGTGTGCCAGCGGAAATTTCTGAGTATCTGATTGCGCATCCGGTTGTGCGCAAGATTTCCTTTACGGGGTCTACGCCTGTCGGTAAGCATCTGGCCGCATTGGCTGGCGCGCAGATGAAGCCGGTCACTATGGAACTGGGTGGCCATGGCCCGGTTATTGTGTGCCCGGATGCAGATCTGGATGCCGCAGCCGAACGTTTGGCAGCCGCCAAGTTCCGTAATGCCGGGCAAGTGTGCATTGCTCCCACACGTTTCCTTTTACACAAGGAAATTGCAGCGCCCTTTATTGAAAAATTCAAAGCCCAGATGAGCGCGCTTAAGATTGGCAATGGTCTGGATGAAGGCGTTACCATGGGGCCATTGGTGAATGAGCGCCGCGTAAAAGCATTGACCGAACTGGTGGATGATGCCCGCCAGAAAGGCGCTGAACTTTGGCAGCCTGATATTTCCATGCCGAATGATGGGTGCTTCTTCCCACCCACATTGGTGCTGAAGCCAACGCTGGAAATGCGGGTTATGCAGGAAGAGCCCTTTGGCCCGATTGCCATTATGGATGAGTATTCTGATCTGGCGGACGCCGTAAAGGAAGCCAACCGCCTACCATATGGCTTAGCGGCTTATGTTTACACGCGTTGTGAACGCACGGAGCGCCTGCTGGGTGAAAAGCTGGAAGCCGGGATGGTTGCTGTCAATCACCATGGTATTGGCGTGCCAGAAGTGCCGTTTGGTGGCATGAAAGATTCTGGTTATGGCACGGAAGGTGGGCCAGAAGCTTTGAAGGCACATACCATTACACGTCTGGTATCCGCTCTTCACGAAAAGCCTTCTTTCTAACGCTTCAGTTTTTTTCTGAAGATCATGTAAAAAAGGGCGGAGGGGTTTAAACCTCTCCGCCCTTTTTGGTGTGTGTCTCATCAGCCTATGTGTGGTGTGGCTGTTATTTGTCTTTATGGAACTGTGCAACCTGATCTGCTGTTACGTGCTGGTCTCCGCTGCCAAAGGTTGCCATCACATAATTCACGATCTTTGCAATTTCAGCATCGCTCAGACGCTGCACGTCTGAATGACCGCTAAAGTCTGGCATAGATACATTGCCTGCTTCGGTTTTGCGTTGCACCCCGTGCAGAATGGTCATGATCAGGTTATCTGGCCGTGCGCTGCCCACGGTTGAGTTATGGAACAATGAAGGTGCGTATTGATCCTTCGTGCCCGTACCAGTCTGGCCATGGCAGGCCGCGCAGTTGGCATCGTATGCGTGCTGTCCGTCCATTTCGGTCAGATCATCAATTCGGGTTGGGGCACTCTGGCGGATATCCAGTGCTTCTATAGCTTGGCCAAAGCTATCTCGTGCCTGATGTTCCATATCATCGTCCATAGCTGGAACTTGGTGAATATAAGTAGCTATGGCGTGCAGATCCTGATCTGTCAGGTGGCTGGTGCTGTGTTCCACAGCTTCTGCCATGGGGCCTGCGGCTTGAGCATGACCATTGGCATGGCCTGTTTTCAGGTAGGCGACAATATCCTCTTCGCTCCAGTTGCCTATACCGCCGGTTTTGCTGGTGGTGATGTTGGGGGCGTACCATCCATCAAGCGACGTGCCAGCCAGATATCTGTCCTGCTTTTCACTAAGCATGAAGTTACGCGGCGTATGGCAGGTGCCGCAATGTTCCAGCGCATTAGTAAGATACTTGCCGCGGCGTAGCGGATCATATGTGCTGGAATCTCCGCTTTCTGGCTCTTCCTTGGTGGTTACAAAGTTCCAGGCCGCCATTGCGCTGCGCATATTGGCAGGAAACACCAGCGTTGTTTCTGCCGGGGTGCTGGCAACTGGTTTTACGCTGTGCATGAACCACATATAAAGCGCATGCACATCCTGATCTGTCATGCCTGCGTAAGAAACATAAGGCATAACAGGGTACAGGTAAGCGCCATCTTTGCGTACGCCATGGCGTACGGCTTGTTCAAAGTCTTGCTCTGTGTATTTGCCAATGCCGTGCTCTGGATCTGGCGTAATGTTGGTGGAAATTACATCACCCATAGGTGTTGCAATTTTTAGGCCACCAGCAAATGGCTGCGAACCGGGCTTGGTGTGACAGGCAATACAATCTGATGCAGTGGCAATATAAGCACCACGGTCCAGAACAGCCTGATCCGAGGCTGCATCTTCTGCATGGACAGGTGGCTGGGTAAGAGCGCAAACACCAAGCACCGTGCCTGCCGAAAGAAGGGTGCGCAAGGTTTTGGAAAAATCAGGCATGAGCAAGTTCTTTTTTCAGCGTATCGGCAACGCGTAGCGCCAAGGCAGCTACAGTCAGGGTGATGTTGCCGGTGCCAACGGTTGAGAAAACCGAGGAACTGGCAATAAACAGATTGTCATGATCATGCGTTCGGCAATGGCCATCCACCACGGAATCCTTGGGATCTGTGCCCATAATGGTGCTGCCTGCGGGATGATCCTGCGGGAAGTAGCCCGGTGTCCACTGTTCATCCGTACCGTGCATCAGTTTGATTAGGTCGCGGAAAACATAGCGTGTGTGTTCACAACTGCGCACAGTGTATTCGGGCAGCTTATAGTACACTTCTGGGTGCGGAATCCCCAGAATGTCCTTATGATCTTTGCTGAGTGTCAGACGGTTGTTGGGATCTGGCAGGGCTTCGTTATGGCTGAACAGCCGCACAGTGTGTGAAGCTAGGTAACGGATCTGTTCTTCCAGTTCCCGGCCAACGTACCCTTTGGAAATAGCTAACTGGGTAGCCAGATCCACTTGGTTATCATCCACCATGTGCACAAGGTAGGCCCCACGGTCTGAGCGCCAGTTTCCATCACGGAAATTGTCGATCACGTTGGTTTCCAGCGGCCCACGGCCCGGCCACAAGGCTTGATCGCCACTGATGAAGGTAACCTGTACACCGGTATGATCCATCATGTTGCGGCCTACATGGCCGGAACTGTTGGCAACACCATCCGGGCTTTGTTCATCAGCAGAAAGCAGCAGCAGTTTAGCTGTTTCAATGCAGTGCGCAGCAATAACAAAATATTTGCCCGTAACGCGGTGTGACCCTTTGTCGGGGTCAAAGTAATGCACGGCGGTTACGCGCTTGTTCGCGCTGTCTCGCTCAATCTTATACACCACAGCGTTGGGGATAAACTTAGCCCCGGCAGCTTCTGCATGGTAAACGGAATAGCTACCGTTATACATGGCCCCAATAGGGCAGATGGGCATGCAGTTATTATGCCCTTCACACGTTGGGCGGCTATCATACGGGCGGGTGTTACGTGCTTGTGGTTCGTGCACCACGCGCCACGGCGTTTTTTCCTGAATCAGTTTGCGGAATTGTTGTGCAGCGTAAGAAATGGGCAGTGCATCCATAGGATATGGCTGTCTGCGGGGAGACCCAAGATCTTCCACCGCAGGATCTGGCCCGCAAACCCCCATCATGACTTCTGCCTGATAGTAAAAGGGTTCCAGATCATCGTAAGTCAAGGCCCAATCGCGGCCCTGACCGTAACGTGTTTTGAGTTCAAAGTCTGATGGTAGGTAACGCCATGCGCACCCAGCCCAGTGCCATGTGGTGCCGCCCATCATACGTAAGTAAACCTGCTGATAGGCTTCGGCATTTGGGCCGGAGGTATGCAGATACTCGTTAGGGGTTTGCTGATCAGGCGGATGCCGTGCCCAAGGCACAGCCGGGAATGGCCCCTGATAAGAGGGTTTGTTTTCCAGATTGCGGAAGTTTTCTACAAAATGCTGGCGGTCAACACGTGGGCCAGCTTCCAGCACAATGACGGAAATACCGGCGCGCGCCAGTTCGTTGGCAATAGAACTACCTGCAACGCCTGATCCTACGATCACAACGTCGGCTGAAAGATTTTCTTCGGAGGGCATAAAGCGGGGTATCCCGTAAGATCAGGTCGGTTCGATAACAAGGGCGGAAGCAGAAAGTGCAGGGTGCCCTTTTGGGCGTGCAACTTCTGGTGGCTTGCTTGTCCAGTAGAATGGGCCGCCTGTTGCATAGGTTTTGGGGTAAACGGCATCCTTGGTGATGTCGAACATCAGGGCGGAGCGGTAAACCACCACTTTGCCATCCGCAATACCTCGGTACCAGCCGGTTAGAATTTCGTGGATGACATCTTTAAGTTTGGGATCAGATTTTTCTGCTGCATGAGCAAAGGCAGATGCCGTCGTAAATTTTTCTCGCTCTAGTAGAGTATGCAGGGCGTTAAGTTTATCCTGTCGATCGGCATTGGCATGCACGATATTGGCATATAGGGCCGCACCAATCTGGGGGTTTAGCGTATCTCTATCTGTCAGTCGCTGGGATATCTGCATAAAGCGAGAGAGGTCTTCAGTGTTTGGTGTAGTAGGCGCGGTATTAGCAAGCGCCGCACCTGTTGTGCCTGCAACAGAAAGACCAATACCACCTAAAAGCACATCCCGACGGGACATGCGCAACAGTTTATTCAGGCGCATGGCGTTAGGAGATGAACACCACTCCGCCACAGGCTGCCCCTCGTGCGTTTGTCTCATTCTTCGGATTCTCCCTACAAAACCGGGCTCCGCATTGTCAGAATGAAACATTGCGGAGAAATATCGAGTTCAAAATTACGGGTAGTTTTATAGGGACGGCCTGAGCTTGCAAGCTGTTGTAATGGAATAATAGGTTATTTCATGCTTCGTTGAAGCAGGTATGCTTAGGGGTTAATGTGGCAGTTGTTGCCTATACGGCCATGAAACGGCTGCCAGGTATCGGTTCTACCAAAGAGCTCCAAACCTAAAAAACCATGCAGTTTCAGGGCACCATCGTCCGCTATCCATATAATGGCATCGTAAGTATTTTTGCTCTGAGGATCAAAGATATGACCTTTCCAGTGGTCATGCCGGTCTTCCATGGGATGGAAGCCTTTGAGCATCTGAAGGTTACATTCTGTTTTTCTACGGCCAGAAGCTTCTTCATCTTGTGTTAGGTTTAACCCTACAAGGTTCCCACACATTTTATCGCCACAGGTGTGGATATTGAATACGCCTTTACCGTCTTCCGTAATCCATCGTCCGGTTATGGCTGGTGTAGGGGTGCTTTCTGCATGAGCGTTGGAGGGGATATTGCTCCATGCAAGAAGCAGTGCTGTTAAAAATGAGCTAAAGGCATGTTTATGCATGTTACTGCCTGTTTTGCCGCTGCCGGTTCATCCCGCCCGGTATGATGTGCCTGATGGAGGCAGGTCTCCTGGCTTGGGGATATGGTATGTTAGACCTTTTACCTTCCCAGCCGTGTTTATCGGCCAGTGGCTAGCCGTGACCGGCAGCAGGTCAAACCTCCCCTTACAGTTGCGGGAGCAGCTGCCGACTATAAGATTCTGCTTCAATTTAAGGCAGAAATCCGTACACGGCATTCCCTTTCAAGCCGCTTGCGCAGCACCATCCATCTGTTTGAATATATATTCTAGCAATAAGCAGGTTTGGTGCCAGTATGAGAAAAGCAGGGCAGGTGAGATGTTTTTGCGCCTCGCTTTGCCTTACAGGGCAGCAATAACCTTAAGCCCTGCCAGAATAGCATTGGGAATAACCGAGGTTTCTCCGGGGCGCATCATGTACTCAAACTCGGATGTAATAACCAAGCCCGGTGTGACAGGAATGCCGTAATATGCTTCCAGAATTGCAGAATGTGTTTGTGGCCCATTGATATAGGGGCCAAGGGGAACGCCCGCAGCTTCCTGCATATGTTGCCCATAGGCCAAGCGTGGGCTGAGTTGGTAATAGGAATACATGACGCCCAGACGATCCAAAGGCCGGTGGGGGATAATACCCAAAAGGGAAGCCCCTGCGTAGAACTCATTTGAGAATGTGGAGTTACTTGGCGTGTTATGAATGAAGCCAGCTAGCACATATCCGCCAGCCATCTGATGTTCGCCATGGCTGCGATACACCATCTGGTCTGCCTCTATATAAAATGTATCACGCGGTTTGAGTTTGTGCGGATGCACAGAGCCCGCAAAAGCAGCGGGAATGGTGCCAACCATATCGGGGTAAGGAGACGTGTCATGCCCAAAACCGATTTTGTAATGGCCCGGAAGCTTGCGCGTGCCAAAAAATGGTTCCCACGTTAACTCAATGGGAGTTTGAATACCTGTATAAGGCTCATCGCCCCATGCCCAACCTGTATTGTCACGTGCTTTGGGGCCTATGCGATAAATACCAGTGCGCAGGATAAGATCATGTGTTGGCCGAAAGCGCACTGTGCCTCCCCATGATGTTTTGGGGTAAACGCTCCAACCTGCCGGTTCTCGTATAGCCATGGGTGCAGAGCACATGGTCATGAATGTGCACAGTAAAATAGAAGTAGAATAGGTATGTGTAAGTGAAATGCGTCCGACATTGATATTGATACGGTTGTGGAGAAAAGATTTTTCTAGATACAGATCGGCAAGGCGGGCCGCTGCGGGGCCGTGAATACTCCATACTTCTGTAAGAAGTACATTTCTTTCCCCAACATGATCCCAGCCGACTTGTCGGCCTTCACGGTTCATAACAATACCATGCAGGTACCACCCTTGTAGCGGATTCCAACCGGTAAGCTTGCCGAGATCAAACAACATGCTGGCACGAATTTCATGCGTGTAATCCATACCTTTTGAAAGACCACCAGCAAGATTGGCTATACCTTCACCTTTATATGTTAACTCAAAGGTAAAGCCGCGTTCGCTTAATCTGTCGCGCCAAGGTTTAAGGCCCGGAGCCAGATTGCCAAAGGCCTGTTCAGCAACAAAATACCCCGCACTGATATCCTGCCTGCGTAACGCTGTATTATTATGGTTTAACAGATAGGAAAGGCTTTCAGTATCAAACAGGGCGTCCAGACGTTCTTCAGCTATCGGGCGTTTGTGTTTTTTTGGTATCTCGGCGTTAACGATAGGTTTTGAAGAAAATTCAGGTTTCTCAAAAGACTTGGTGGTTTCATTCTGTTGAGCGCGCGCAGAGGTAGCGTGAAAAGCAATATCAAATGTGAAAAGAACTGTCCCGATATAAAGCAAGCGAAGAACGGATAAACATTCTTGCTGGTAGCGTGATGTTTTTTGTTCTGAATTTGAAATGATATAAGTTGAGGGCATTGCCCGATCCTCATGGCGCAAGAACGACCATTGCGTACAAGTGGCATGCAGCAACGGCGCATCTCTGAAACAAGGGGAAAGAAATACAAAGATTCAAAGGGAAAGGCGGCTGGGTGCTTTCTCTTTAAAAAATAGATTTTGTAATTTTAGCAAACATTTTTTAGATCTCACGTTTCTTTTTGTTTTTATTATCGCGTATTATGGAAATTAAATTACAATCAAAAAGATTCAAGGATTTTTTTCTGTTATAACGAATACTCAAGAAAAAGTTTACAAAATTACACTGTTACAACAAGGTTTATTCTCAATTACAAATACAAGAAATCCGTAGGCGGCCAGAGGAGCTACCTACGGAAAAGAGGTATCAGACTGAAGGTGTTTTTGTAATTTGTGGTTGCGTGTGCAAGGCCTCATGAAGTTGCGTATCATCCAACGCATTTTCCCAGCGTGAGACAACAATAGCAGCAACAGCATTACCAACCAGATTGGTAAGGGAACGACATTCAGACATAAAACGATCAATACCCAGAATAAGCGCCATGCCACCCACAGGCACGCTGGGTACAACAGAAAGTGTGGCAGCCAGAGTAATAAAACCAGCGCCTGTTACACCAGCAGCACCTTTGGAACTCACCATAGCAACTAGCAGCAGGGCAAGTTGTTCCTGAAAGCTTAGGTGCACATCAGTTGCCTGCGCAATAAACAGCGCAGCAAGAGTCATGTAAATATTGGTGCCATCCAGATTAAAAGAATAGCCCATGGGTACAACTAACCCTACAATCCCTTGGGAGCAGCCAGCCCTTTCCAATTTGGCAATCAAACCGGGTAGGGCGGATTCAGAAGAACTGGTGCCCAACACAATCAGCAGCTCTTCTTTTAGAAAGACCAAGAGCCGCAGAATGCTAAAACCAGCCAATCGTGCCACAACACCCAGAACAACGCCTACAAACAGAATGGCCGTAAGATAGAATGTTAGCACCAAGGCAAGTAGGTGCAGAATGGAATGCAGGCCAAACTTACCTACGGTAAAAGCCATGGCACCAAAAGCCCCAACAGGTGCCAGATACATCACCAAACGTACAACCCCAAAAACAAGTTCTGTCAGGCTGTAAAACAGGTTAAGGACGGCTTCCCCCGCTTTACCCATTTTGGCCAGACTGATGCCAAACAGGATGGCAACCAGCAGCACCTGCAGAATTTCACCCGATGTAAATGCTCCGGCGGTTGTGGAAGGAATGATCTGCAACAAAAAATCTGCAAAGGAATGATGCTGCGCGGCAGCACTTACAAACTGTGTAACAGAACTTGTATCAAGGCTTTCGGGGCGAATGTGCAGCCCAGCACCGGGTTGCAGAACGTTAGCTACAAGCATGCCAATGGCGAGTGCCAAAGTAGAAAAACACAAAAAATACAGCATGGCTTTGCCAGCTACGCGGCCAGTTTGCTTAAGGTCCGCCATGCCAGCAATGCCTGTGCACACTGTTAGAAAAATAACAGGTGCAATGACCATTTTGATAAGTTTAACAAATCCATCTCCCAGCGGTTTAAGTGCGGTGGCAACAGAGGGGAACATTGCACCCACGGCAATGCCTGCACCCACAGCCACCAGAACCTGAAGGTAAAGGAAGCGTTGGTGTGAACTGGAAAGGGGAGCAGATGATGGAAGCACGCCTAAAAATCTTTCTGTTCTTGTTTTTGTGCCTGTGGTGCATCCTGATGGAATATATAGTGTTATATCAAGAATATACGCGCAGACTCACGTAGGGTAACGCGTGTTTATATCGTTTGGGAAGAGAGGGTATATCTCTTTTTCTTGAGTTTTCTAGGCGTAAACAATGTGGAAGGTGAATATTCAGGCATAAAGTCCTAGATTATAGAGGTATAATTACATGGATGTAATGATGCGGGGGTTGACCATATTTTTATTGTGAATGTTAGACATTCAGTGTGGGTAAGGGGCTGCGCGTGCTGAGGCTGCATTGGGCAATCTGGCTCCTGTGTTCACATGAAAATGGTAGGTCAATACCAGAATAACCTTCATCTTCACGGAGGAAGAAGGAGCCATGATCTTATCCTTTCATGCGGTAAAGAACTGGCTTAAGCCAATGGTGCGTAAGGCGCGCCGGTAAGCAATGGAACTGCGATCTGCCACCACATGTACTTCCAAAGAAGGGTCAAGCGGTAGGTTTTCGGGTTTCTGGGCTTCTACCAAGGCGCGGTCTTCCTCAAAAACTTTCAGGTTGAAATCATAAACATCCTGCAAAGGTAGGTCGGTATCAAAGTTACGACACATAGGTGCAAACATGCGCGTTTTCTTGGCGGAAACAGGGGACGCTGCATTCATGATGACCAGCCTGCCGTTATCGGGAAAATGAATTTCCAGCGTGGCCGTAAAAGGAACATGCACCCGAAAATGGCGCAGCCATTCAAAATCTGGTCGGCCACGTTCTGATTGTCCAATAGGGTAGTTGCCGACATTGCTGCGGTATTCTGCCTCAAATCCATAGGGCGTCATTTTGGGCATGTATGCTGGCACTATAGGGTTGTCTGGGTCAGCAAAAGTTTCTGTATGCACAAATGCAAAATGAGCAACGTCTATAAAGCCCTCAACCTGCCGCCCTGCAAAACCGGCAATGTCTATCCAAGGGCAGTTGATGTGTTGGAAACCTGCTTCATCCCAATGTGGCATGGATGGAAGAGATATTTCTGCATTTTCCTGGGGACGTAGGCACGTCCAGATCAAGCCATATCTTTCTACCACAGGATAAGTCCGCAGGTTCAGGCGGGAAGGAATGGCGTTATTCGGGTGGGCGGGAACACGTACACATCGGCCTTGATGGCCAAATTGGAAGCCATGATAGGCGCAAGCAACTGTTTGGCCGTTACCCTTACCCATGCTGAGTGGCACGCCACGATGCGGGCACAGGTCATCTGCCACAACAATTTCTTCTCCAGCCCGATAAACAACCAAAGGTGCATCAAGTAGCGTTACGCCTAAGGGCTTGTCTTCCAGTTCACGCACAAGGGCAATGGGATGCCAGTATGAGGCCAGAATAAGCCAGTCATCAGCATCAAAACTGAGATCGCGGGGGAGTTTGGTGTCGGCGGGGCGGGCGCAGGCTGGGGATGTCACAGCTTAATCTCCTGAATAGGGAATGTTTCCCGTTCCTTTAGGAGACAGTGTTTCATTAAGCATATATTATCGGATATATCTATTTCATGCAGTATCCATTCTCAAACTGAGAACAGGTCAATGAATCCCTTTTCGCGCTTTCTGATCTATTTTTTGGCTGTGGCACGGCATGGCTCCATACGTAAAGCATCGGAAGATCTGCATATTGCAGCCTCTGCAATTGATAGACATATCCTTTTGGGAGAGCAGGCCCTTCAAACACCGTTATTTGAGCGCCTTTCTTCCGGTATGCGTTTAACTGCGGTGGGAGAGTTATTTTATGCACATGCCAGCCGGTGGACGAAAGATTTTGAAAGCCTGAACCGCCAGATTGATGATTTAAAGGGTATGCGCCGTGGACGTATAGATATTTTGGCCCCAGAGGCTTTGGCGCGCGTATTTTTGCCCAGCATTGCTGCGCGCCTAAAAGAACAATATCCCGGAATTGTTCTGAACATCCATATCCATGATAATGCAGAATTGGGGGAACGTCTTTTTGCAGGAGAAGGAGATCTAGCATTTTTGTTAGACCCCGCAGATTTGCGAGACTTGCAGGTGCGTTCAATGCTTTCTTTTCCACTTGGAGTGGTAAGCCTGCCGCAGCATCCAGTCACTCAGCACTCTTCAACTCGGTTTTCAGTTTGTGCAGAATATCCAGTGATTGTGCCAGAAGAACCATTGGCCCTTTCGTCTGTTTTTAGAAAACTGGAGGCAGATACTTTGGTGAACCCGAATGTGATTTCCGGGGCAAATAATGTGCAGATGATAAAGTCTTTGGTTAAGGCTGGACTGGGGATTACTATTCTCAGTTATCTGGATGTGATGGATGAGGTTCAAAATGGAGACATGGCCTTTACCCCGCTGGCAGGGGCGCATGTTTCTCCTTTGCGGTTGGCGCTTGCGCATGATCGTGCGCGCCCTTTATCTGCCGTGGCACGGCGCGTTGCAGACAGCGTAGAGGCAGAATGGGCGCTCTTGCGCCAGAAAATAGGATAAGGATCGTATTTTCTTAACACACTGAACAGGTATTGAAAGATGATTATTAAGGAAATAATTTTTAATCCTGTATGTGTTCCATATAAAATTCTATTGGCACGGTGAGGGTAATGGAATCGCCTGCCACGCTTTCGGGTGGGCTAGGTAACGGCTCTGCACGATGCACTAATGCCAAGGCTTCGCTATCCAATAATGAATGGCCAGAGCTTTTTTCAATATGTGCCGAAAGTACATGTCCTTTTCGGTCCATGGTAAAATGTAGCCTGGGCGCACCTTCCTGATGAGCAGACATAGCTTCTGCAGGGTAACGTTTATATTTCTCTAGCCGCGCCAGCAAAGACCCTTGCCATGTGGCTGGACTTTGGGAAACGTGAGAAGAAGATGACCCATCAATAGATGCTGCCTGTGTTTGGTTTGGTGACACTTTGGAGGATAGGGGAGCTGTTGTTTTTTCCGCCGGTAGTGTTTTGTCAGGATTTGGTTTTTTGAGACTTACAGTAGATTTGTGTTTTTTTATAATTTTACGCAGTTTTTCAGGTTTGGGAACTGGAAGGGGTAGTTGTGGAGCAGGCGCAGGAGGAGCCTCCAGTTTGGCGGGATCAACAGGAGAAGGGACTGATTCCGAAATTGTTTGGTGAGGGGTAGGTGGTGTATATGTGGGTGGAGAAGGGATTGCAACAGGTTCTGGCGCCATATCAATAGCAATAGCCGCTGGCGGGGTCTCCGGTATAGGCGGAATTGTATGAGGCATGTGCAGGAAAGATAAAGTGGCAATTCCTGCTGATGATATAACAATCAAAAAAGACATACCCCAACGGAAAGTATCTTCTTTTCTGGTTCTGCGTGTTTGGTGAATTTTCCAATCGGAAAAAGATGTTGTTGCGCTCATTGTTCGGTCTTTGCGGCTGGAGCAGAGCCATCTGCCTGACCTTGCAAATTAACAAGAGCAACCTTGAGATAACCAGCAGAACGAAGCTTATCCATCACACTCATCAGTGTGCCGTAATCTATCGTTTTGTCTGCACGCAGGAAAATGCGTTCATCCTTGTTGCCCTTGGTTGCTATTTCTAACGCTTTTGGCAGGTTGTCGGTTGAGATACTCTCTTCACCAAGTGCCAGTGCATGATCTGCATTTACAGTTAAAAAAACTGGATTCTCTGGGTGTGGAGCTGGTTTTTCCGTTGATGAAGGAAGATCTACAGGCACGTTTACTGTGGTGAGGGGGGCTGTTACCATGAAAATTACCAAAAGCACCAACATGACATCAATGAAAGGCGTTACATTGATCTCGCTTGCTTCATGCGGGTTTTCATCAGCATGCTGGATACGGCGCATATGGTTTATTCTCCAACCATACGGTTGATATCAAAGGGAGTAATCTGGGCGCTTGTTGCAAGTTTGTGCGTGCGACCAAGATCACGAGAAACCAAGCGCATTACAAGGGATGTCAGATCTGCCACTTGTGCCCTGCAGGATGCAGATTGGCGTGCAAGATGGTTGTAGATCACCACAGCAGGAATGGCGGCCACAAGCCCAAGTGCAGTGGCCAATAGGGCTTCTGCAATACCTGGGGCGACCACAGCAAGGCTAGTGGCTTTACTGGCGGCAATGCCTGTAAAAGATGTCATAATGCCCCACACAGTGCCAAATAGTCCAATAAAGGGTGATGTTGCACCAATGGTGGCCAATAAGCCTGTGCCGCGCATCAGGCGGCGCCCTTCAGCAGCTTCCAGACGCTCTAAATGTAAAACAATACGTTCCTTAAGTCCTTCGTTATCATTGGGAATATCGTAAGAAACAGCTTTTTCAGTTTCCGCAGCCATAACCAGTGTGTGGGCAATACTGTTTGGGCGTGTGCTTCTTTCTCCCAAAGCCAATGTGCCAGCTTCTTCCAGCGTTTTTTCTGCTGTTTTTAGCTTTCTGCGAACACTTAAAAACTCAACAGATTTGGCGATAAAAATGGTCCATGTCAGAAGCGAGGCAAGAGCCAGAAGTATCATGACACATTGCACGACAGAGCCTGCGTTCAGGAACATCTCCCATGGAGAGAAAGAAAGCGGAATCTGATTAGATGATTCTGATAAGGGCATAAGAGACCAAGTGCTTTCGCAAATACAGATAATGAAGCGACGCGCGGAAGAACCTATAGGGAACAACCAATGGTGTAATTAGAAAAAGGTGCCCTATGCTTTCTCACGCGCGGCATATCTCAAACAGCAAATAACAAAGCGCCCACCAATACGCAAGTGAGAATCACTATCATCTGAGCGTGAATGTCCTAATATTTTGCAAAGTGTCTGTATGATGCAGATGGTTAAATGTCTTTATGTAAACAGTGATATCTGGCTAACAGATTGAAAAAATAAAATTTATTTTACAAATTTTAGTTCATAGATATTTTTGGTCACTGTAACAGTCTGTTGCAGCAAACACACACCCATACGATTTGATAATCATTTGCTTCTGAATATAAGCATTATTATCAATTATACGTTTCGTCCCTATTATCTCATTAAGGTAGAGCAGAAGCTAGAGGTCACCAAGAGTGCGGCAAATGAGTCGGTCAGATTTGTCTCACCCGAGTTCACAAGGTAAGGGCCTGCGCGTGGCTGTTGCTTTGGGTGTATCTGTGGGATTGGGTGTTACAGAAAGCAAAGCGTTGGCAGAAGATGCAGCGCAACCGCCTCAGCCTGTCCGATCTGCTATGCAGTGATGCAGATGGGGCGACCAGTCTTTGTGGTTGCCAAATTACCTGCAAATCATGCCTGCTCCTCAGTTATAAACGCATTCTGGGGCGGTCATATACGTCAGGCTGGACAATTTCAGGCAGTCACTTGGTTGAACGATGTCAGCTTTTTGTCATGGTGGCGTTAGGTGAAACAAGTATGGCATCCGCGCTCTACATAGCGCGTGCGGCACAATGGACAATGCCAATATTACTGGGCTTCTTTATTTTTCTTGGCTTGGGGCAGACACTGCCATCACTTGTATTATGTTGTGTTGGTACGCTTCTGTTGCTGAGTGTCGCTTGGAGTGTGGGAAGAAGCAATAGGGCCTAAATGTAAAGACTTATGAGAGTTTTTTCCAGTAAGATGTACTCATGCTGAGCCAGATTTTCTTTTATTGCATCAATGCTTCTGGAAGAGCGTGTTGCGTTTTTTGGAGGCATTGACGGATCGCAGCATGGAAGCAACGATTATGGGCTGCTGGCATCATCGGCGCAAAGCATGTTTTGCACACGTTCTGCTTTTTCGATCTGCCGATTAATTTCCTCAGAAATGGGCTGATAGTAGAATATCCAGTGATTTCAGATCACGGTGACCAGTTGCGCGTTTAAGATCCAACGGGTTTGGCAGCAATTGGGCAAGATGATTGTTCGTTGGGTTCAAATAGTCTACAGGCATCGCAGCGCGTTATGGCAGGCTAACATCAGTATTCCTTGCCAGCCGACCAACTCGTTTCAACCATCACTGAAATTAACTGATGACATGTTCTGGAGATTTCGATGATGATTATTTTTTTTAGCGTGAGATATGATACGAGAAACAGTTCCTGAATTTATGCCAAAAGTTTTTGCAATTTTTTCTAGCGTTTCGCCATTTTTGCGTTTTTGGATAATTTCTATGCGTTGGATATCTGTAATGCGCCGAGGGCGCCCCATTTTCTTTCCCTGAGCTATAGCTCTTGCACGACCTTCCGAGGTGCGAGTGCGGATGAGATCTCTTTCTACATCAGCTAAACCGCCGAGAACAGCTAGCATAAGCCGTCCGGTGCTGGTACTTGTGTCGGTCCAAGGCTCAGCCAAAGAGTAAAACTGAGCTTTTTTATCGGTAATACTTTTAACTATAGCGAATAGATCAAATGTGCTGCGAGCCAGCCGATCAATGCGTGTGACCACAATGGACTGTCCTTCCCTCAGATTTTCAATGAGCTTGCGTAGTTCTAGCCGATTGGTGTCGGCTCCACTTGCCTTTTCGCAATAAATCCGGTGGCATCCGTATTCCTTTAAGGTTTTAACTTGATGTTCTAGAGTCTGGCCTATCGTGCTAACGCGGGCATATCCGATTTTACGGTGCGATTTAGATATATTCATTAAAGCGTAAACTCCTGAAAAAACAAAAGAGTTCCTTGCTTTAATCTTAATTTTGGCAAGCTCAAATGTGTGGACTTGCCTAACGGGTACTACGCAACAATTACTACACGAGACAAATTGTTGGCACAACATAAAACTTTATATTGATAGTATTATACTAACATAATTTATTGCTAAAATTAAGATTTAGGAAAGTTTAAAGTAATGGCAGATTCACCCATAGATTTTAAAACAATCAATGATGATGCAATCGCTACTGGAAGCGGTACATCATCTGACAGCACCGCAACCAGTTTCCATCATCATGATATGTCTTGGCGCTGGGTTGGCGGCGCCACAGGTGATTGGAACGATCCCGCTAACTGGACACTTTACGATGGTGCCAATAATCCAGTTACCACAGAAGGTTCCGTACCTCAGGCAGAACAAAATGCAGATGTTAGCCTGTCTCCGGCAAGTGGCGAAGATTCCGTTACAGTTGTTGTGAATGCGCCCGATTACAATCAGATTCGCAGCCTGAGCGTTTGGCAGAATGCAACACTAAAAGTGACGGCTCAGGCTGGTTCCAGTATTGATGGCAATGTTTTTGCTACTGCCGGTTTCGAAAACGACGGTACAATTATTATCGATACCCCATCGAAGGTAGATTTCGGTGGTGTTACCATGAATCGCGATGATGGCACCATCACCATCATGAATAACCATGGCAACGTAATTTTTGATGACAGCAATCTGAATAGTGGCGGCACGGTTAACCTTATCAACGCGTCCTTGGGGTCTGCTGGACAGCCTGTGTGGGTGAGCGGTGGAACCGTTAATCTGCAACAGAATAGCAGCATCTTTATGAATTCGGCTGAATCTATTGCAACCATCAATGTTGATCCGGCAACAGTAAATACGCTTTACGTGCAGGATAATGGTTTTCTGCATGGCGGGGCTGGCGCGACCAATGCTCAGAATGTTGTTATCAACGGCATTTCTGAAAACACACGCTTCGGTATTTCTGGTCTGGCGTCTGCGCCTACATCTGCAACGTATGCAGAGAATAAGGATGGTTCTTATACGTTGACTGTTGATATGGCAGATGGCAGCAATCTGACATACAGCAACCTGCATATGGCAGATGGTTATACACCGCCTGCTACAGCCACTATTGTGCAGGATACAGCAGCTTCTGGCTGGGATATTGAAGATACATCATCTGCTTCTGCTACAGGTGCTTATACAGACAATACCTTGCACCAACAGCTAAGCGCCATTGCGACAAGCTCAACAAACGCTGGGGGAGATACCTCTCAGTATTCCAGTACGCCAACCAGCTATCACCAGCATGATATGTCTTGGCATTGGACGGGGACTACCAGTAGTGATTGGAATGATTCTTCCAACTGGGAGTTGCTTGATTCTACCGGCAATAAGGTTGATACATCCGATGCAAGTGTCTGGACGAGCAACCCTGTTCCGCAGAGCCAACAGAATGCGGATGTGAATATCAGTTGGGAGGGTAATACCACTACGCCGCAAACTGTGGTGGACAATGCTCCGGATTACAACCAGATCCGTAGCCTGAGTGTTTGGCAAAACGGCACACTTAAAATTACGGCGCAAGGTGATTCTCAATATGTTGGGAATGTTTTTGCAACGGCTGGTTTTGAAAATGACGGAACGATTATCATTGATACCCCATCCAATGTAGAACTGGGTGGTGTTACCGCCAATCGCAGTGATGGCACCATCACCATCATGAATAATCAAGGGCATGTAACCCTTGATAACGGTGTTTTGAATAATGGTGGCACGTTTAATCTGATCAATGCCTCTCTGGGTACGACAGATCAACCTGTATGGGTGCAGGGCGGCACTGTAAACATGCAGCAGAATAGCACATTGTTTGCAGAACCGGGCATTAGCTACTCGGACAAAACCACCATTAACGTTGATCCAAAGACTGTAAACACCATTTATATTGATGATAGTGGTGATAAAGGTGTTAATGGCAACGTTCTGGTTAATGGTATTTCCAAAAACACGCATTTTGGTATTTCCGGTTTAACAGCAGAACCAACTTCCGCAATTTACACGAATAATGGCGATGGCTCCTATACGCTCAATGTTCAGTTGGCAGATGGGAATGTCGTTCAGTATGCAGATGTTGTGCCTGCCAATGGCTACGAACCCCCAGCGACAGCATCTATTGTGCAAGATGGAACAACCGGCTGGTTGGTTGAAGATGAGACCGTCTGTTTTCTGTCTGGCAGCATGATTCGCACAGCAAAAGGTGATGTTGCCGTAGAAGACGTTCAGATTGGTGATGAAGTTGTTGTCTTTGACTGGCAAAACAACCGTGAAATCAGCAGCCCAGTTGTTTGGGTTGGCAAATCCCACGCCACGGTGCGTGCTGGCCTAGCAGATGATGAAGCGGGTTATCCCGTGCGTATCCTCAAGGATGCCATTGCCGATGGCGTTCCGTATAAGGATATGCTGATCACGCCAGAACATTGCTTGTTCTTTGAGGACAAGTTTGTGCCGGTTCGTATGCTGGTAAATGGTGTTTCGATTTTCTTTGATAAATCCATCATATCTTACGATTACTACCACGTAGAAACGGCACAGCACTCTGTCATTACCGCTGATGGCATGTTGACGGAAAGCTATCTGGATACCGGAAACCGTCGTTCCTTCCATCAGGTCGGCAAGGTTGCAACCCTGAATGGCATGACACGCACATGGGTAGACAATGCAGCAGCTCCGCTATGTGTTGATCGGGCTTTTGTTGAACCTTTGTTCCGCCAGTTGGAATTACGGGAAAATAGCGTGAGTGGTACCCATGTGAGGGAAGTTATTGTAGCACAAACTACAGATCCTGATCTGCACCTTGTCACCCAAACGGGCGCAAGCATTCGGCCGATGCGTGTGCAAGATGACAAATACAGCTTCATGCTGCCACCGGGCACAAAGTGCGTGCGGATTGTTTCTCGCGCCAGCCGCCCGGCTGATGTCATTGGTCCGTTTGTAGATGATCGCCGCTATCTGGGTGTTGCTGTAACCGATGTGTGCGTACAGACAGCTCGTAAGTTACAGATGATTACGGCTCATCTTCAAGCATCCAAGCCTGCTGGTTGGCATGATACGGATTGGCAAGATTGTGCATGGACAAATGGTGATGCCGTTCTACCGTTGGACGGAAATATCACGCACAATGCAATGGCTATTCTCTCTATAAATATTCGTGCAGCAGGCCCTTATCTGGTTGGTAAAGAGATGGAAAAGGCAGTGGCTCAGGCCATGTAAAATCCGTGAAGTATTTTAATAAACATCTTTAATAAGTTTTATTGGTGCTGCTGAGTATTTCTCTACACTCAGCAGCACATACCGCATTGTTGGCATGTTAAAAATTAAATATTATATAAATAATTATATACGTTTTTGATGAAACTATAGAAAAATAATCATGATTTATTTTTATTAACAATAATATTTGACAATAAATGGGAAAAAATTTCTGCAAAAATCTCAGAATGTAGAAATAACTTTAAGGGATCGTAAATATGACTGACACGACTATTCCTGCTGGAATATCCTCACATGGTATCATTCTAAATGATGGTGATACACTGGATGTTTTCGGAACAGCAATATCTACTACCGCAAACGGTGGCAACATTACTGTTGAAAGTGGCGGCCTTGTTACATCTACATCGTTGCCAGAAAATGATGATAGCTTTGCTGGTGCCATGTTGACCATTTCTGCTGGCGGCAGCGCGGTTGATACATCTGCCAGTATGGGCCAAATTGGAGTTATTGGAGGCACTGCTGATAATACCAACATTTCCGATGGTGCGGAGCTTTATGCTGCTAGCGGTGCAACACTTTCTGGCACGACCATTACCGATACAGCATCCGCCACAATCAATGCGGGTGCCAATGTTATAGATACCCTTGTTTCCACTACATCAACTGGGGGTAATCCTACGGCTTTACTTGTAGAGAATGGCGCATCCGTTACCAGTACCACAGTAAGTGGTGAGGGTGAAATGATCGTGCACTCCGGTGCCATTGCGGTTGATACAACTGTGACAAGTGGAGTGATTCTGAACTCTGGCGTTCAGGAATCTGTGCGTGCAGAAAGTGGTGCTATACTCAGCAACACAGTTCTAAAAGCAGGAAGTTTAGATATTAGCGGTGGTGTTTCTGCAATATCCAATACGGTTACTGCTGGCGCTCATCTTAATGTTACAGGTGATAGTTCCGCTAAAGCTTTTGCGACGGATATTAAGATTACTGGGGACAAGGAAGGTACGCTTGTTGTTGGCAGTAAAGGGTATGTTTCTGGTGTAAATGTTTCTGGTGCGGCGGATAACAGCGCGCAGGCTGCGACAGGTGGTGAAGTTCACGATGTTATTGTCAATTCCGGCGGCGTTGCGGATGATGTGACGGTTTATCACGATCATCTGGTGGTGAATGATGGTGGCCTGGCATCTGGCGTAACCTTGAATGATGCTGGTATTACCGTGCAGAGCAACGGCGTGGTGTCTGCCATGACTGTGAATGCCCAAGGTATTTATGCCGCGTATATTGATGGCGGCGTATCTCATGATGCGGTCGTGAATAACGCTGGCGCCATTGTAGAATATACAAACGGTTCAGCATACAACAACACTGTGAATAGTGGTGGTGAAGACGCTGTTCTGAATGGGCTGAGTGAAGCTGCAACCATTTCTGCTGGTGGTCTTCAGTTGGTAGCAACAAAAGGCGTGACCTCTGGAACCATCCTGGATGGCGGTCAGCTTCAGGCAGCATCTGGTGGCATTGCATCTGCAACAACCGTGAACGCCGGTGGCCTTGAAACTGTAGGAGCTGGTGGCACAGCGCTTAATCAGACTGTTCATTCCCAAGGCACTGTTGTTGTTGATGCGTCTGGGATCATAGGCGGTCAAACTCATCCTGAGTGGTGGCAGCCTGAGTGGCGGCATACTTAGCGCGGGCGCAACAGTATCCGTGCTCTCTGGCGGGTATGAAAGCGGTGTCACCATTGCAAGTGGCGGCAGCGCGGATATCCAGTCTGGCGGCACTGGCTCCAATATTCTGATTGAGCGCTCTGGCGTAGAAAACGTGGCTCAGGGCGGTGTTGTCAGCAATTTCACCATTGAGACGGGTCGGCAGAATAATGCCGGGAGTGCCGTATCGGGCACCATTACCAATTTGGGTGAAGAACGTGTGATGTCCGGCGGCCAGGACAGTGACATGATTGTTGCAAGCCACGGGCATGAAGTTGTGAGTGCTGGTGGGGTCGCAAACCATACAACGTATAACGCCAATGGCTTTGGCTACATTAACGGTTCGGCTGTGAGTGCCGTTGTGAATTCTGGTGGTATCGAATTTGTTCAAAGCGGTGGCGTCACTACCAGCACAACGGTTAACAATGGTGGCCTTGAAGATGTTGAGGCAGGTGCTACAGCACACAATGAAACCGTAGGACGTGGTGGCACGCTCAACGTTTTCTCACAGGGTAGCCTGAATGGCGCCAATGTGTCTGGCGGGACTGTGGATGTCAGTTCTGGTGGATCTGCGGCAGATGTCAATGTTGCCAGTGGTGGCCAGTTGAACGTGCAGAGCAGTGCAGTGCTGAGTGGTACGGAGGTTCTGCAAAACGGCGGCAAAGCCACCATATGGGCCGGGGCAGGTGGCATTGTTGATCTGGAAGGCAGCACCAATACAGGGCTGACTTTGGAGGGTGTTGAGACAT